>JADGJH010000500.1:0-17788 GCA_027596945.1 Physocladia obscura
CCGTCTTTCACAGCTTTGCCCTTAATATTGTCTCAGAATGCAGCTAGTATATTCTGACCAACTTCTTCAACTGTGTTTCCTTCAACGGTTATGTGGGGCCATGCAATATTGCTGTGCTGGGAGAAAACTTTGGAGAAATGAGGAATAAAAAAACTTTTTCTCCTGCAAATTGCATTTGGTGCAAAACTCACAATATTTTATTTATCAAAAAACGCAATTTTTTGTCTGTCCCATTCACATTGAAAATAGCTGTAAGTCTTTCAAATTTGTTTCTTTCCTTTTCCATAAACTCTTTTATTATTTGATCAGTCTTGTCTATTGAAACTCGAGTTGGGGATAAAAATTTGCTGATGTCAATAGTTACAATTACTGTTATGTGTTATTTAAAACCCTGATTGGAATTTGGATCAGCAGGTTGTTTTGCTGCTGTTGACTTCTGTTATCACATTTTTGTTTTCCAAAAATGGTACAAACCATGTTGTGGATTGAAACAGTCGATTTAGTTTATTTGTGTTGCTGGTAAATTAAAGTTAAATTAAGTTTCTTTGTTTGCTATAACTTCATTGCAATTACACATACACTGAGGTAAAATCAAATTCTTCTTAGAATAACTGTGGAGACAATAGAGTAAGCTTGTTGAACAGAAAACTTTGATATTAGTGCAATGTCGAATTTGTAGCGTGCATAGTATCATTCATGACTTTGCGAACAACTCGATATGACATCTCCGGAACCCCGAAAACATTGCACACCGCAGCCATTCCCATTCCCTTGAATTTATCAACCACCAGCAGTTTTGTGTTGAAAGGATCCTGCGCCGCGAAAATAAATACAGCAAACATTGCCAAACACGCAACCAGATTCACAGCCAAATGCACAGCCGTATATCTGTACAGCTTGACATTTCCCAACGAACAGACAAGAAACAAAATACCATACAGCACAAACTTTGTTCCTTGGAACGCAAGACCAAACTTAAAATCAGAGGAAAAAGTAACATCTGAGATATTTTGCGTCGACAGTTGCTCAATAAAGAGAGTGGTCTCATAAACACCACCTGCATACAGCATTGTCGGGAGGAATGAGGCAACGATAATAAAACCTGCAACAGGAGCATCAGCGAAGCCAATCACGCCCGCGACTAATGGAGCTATCATGATGCCGACGATGTATGCAGACAAGCCCGCGAAACCGGTACCGAGGGTGTCAAGTACGTAGTGGGAGAGCGCGTGGTTTTGCTTGGGGTAGTTGAATGTGAAGCAAATAATGACGGTGCAGACGCCGGTAGTGAGAAAGACGAGTGGAATGAGCGGAGCGACCGAACACATGCAAAGAAGGACGTGCTCCTTCTGTAGCAGCATCCAGCGCGCGACGGGTAACGTGGCGGCGATGGCGTAGATAACAATAAGCGGGAAGAACGAGTCGAATATCTTCAGCGAAGGCCACGGCTTTTCTTCAGGAGAGTGCGTTTTGCGGCTGGATGACTGGGCACTTGCAGCCAGCTTGTTGTCGGGTTTCGTGTCACTGGAAGCGAAAACCGAACGAAGCGGCGTCGTTTCTAGCTTCTCGACATCTTTTTCCAACATTTTTTGTTTTAATTGATTGGTTTGTTCAGGTTTTATGTTCACAATCAAAAAGCCAAACTTCCCAGAAAATTATCCATGCAGTACTTTTAACTTTCCCAGCTGATGGTGAGAGCTAATAAACGAATGAGAAAATGAAGAATCTTTTTGTCTTTCTTCTTCTTCGGGCAATGAATAATGCTTACTTGTCAAAAATTACCAAATGAGTTGGAAATCGAACCCTTTTCTTTAGAAAATTTTTCACAAGCCAAAACCAAATAATTGAGTAGCGGCAGTTTTCGTTGGTTAGAGCACTGCCATTCGCTGCTCTGTTTATTTATTCGATTTGATTTGATTTGCGGGACCATTATGAAATGGCGATTTGCCTTATTGCTAGCAACTAATTACCGTTTGTTTAACCATCTTCGATTTGGATAAGGCAGTTGCTTGAACTGATTTTGTGAAGCTTGGATGGCAATGCAGATTCGGAAGAAAACAAATTATTGACTTCATTCCTGTGTCACCAAGCCGCGTCCAAACAATCCACAAGCCACAAATTGTACCTATCTTCATCCTCCTTTTGAAATATTTGCATAATTTCCTTACTTTTTCAAATGACTGTTGGCACTTTTCCATGTCATTCTTTGCTTTCTTCTTTGTAGTGATTGCTCTGAATAGACACATATTATAAAAATACCCGTATTTAACAAGGATACATTATTGAACAACTGAAGAAACGCAGCAACAAAAAAAAACAAAACAAAAAAGTACCCAAACAAACACAAACAAAACAAGTATAGATACCCAATGTTTGTTAGCTGTTTAGAATCATCAATGGAAACAATGGTAAGAGTGTGAAATTATTTATTTATTGTACCTGTAGAGATTTGGGAATTTTGGTAACAATTTAAAAATTATTGCTGAATTGCCAAGAAAATATATTTAGAAGACTTCCAAAAATGTTTTAAACACAAAAGCCAAAATGTGTTTGTCCCTGGGGCTGGTGGCAGTTTGGTCTTGGTCCAAATTTGTTGAGACCAAAAAATTGTTTGAACAATTGTGGTTCAGGACAAAACAAAAAACCAAAAATATTAATAAAATAAAATAAAACTGATAATACATTGCAAATGCAGGGAAAGGATGCAGTACAAGATGAAAAATACAAAGTTGGCTCAGCTGGATTTTTGGTTGTGTGATTTGGACTAAAAATGTGAACCAAACTGCCATTGGCTCCCAGGCCAAACACACTTTGGTTTTGTGGTTGGTTCATTTTTGGAAGCCTTATATTGTATTTTTTGCAGTATTTCACAATCAAAAAGAGCCAGCTCAAATTGCATACACAAGTCAATTAAAAACCTTTTTATTTCAAAACTGCTGAATTTGATAATGATTTGAATAACTAGATACACTTTTTTAAACATTTGGGTAAAAAAATGAAATTTGTCCCCCTAATGTAATGCTAATATTTGGCTTTTATGCAAACTTGTTGATTGCTTCACTCACCAGACACTCTCACTATGCACTTATGCCGTTTTCTTTGCTTCTATTGTTTATTTTACTTGTTCAGAGTATTATTTTATTTTCAATATTGCTTCATCAAGCTACAGAATGCGCTATTGAGTGACTTTTCTCTTCTGACCAAAAAATTTCTTAAACAACCAACAACAAAATTAAGTTAAAGCAACACCATCAATGAACAAAAAACATAGCAGCTCCCAAAATCACAAATCAAATTTGTTTTTATTTAATAAATGATATCACAGAGAAAGAAAAGAATAGAAGTAAAACCAACAATATAGTTGTCAAAGTAGAGCAAACTTAAGCACATGTCTTAATATGATCATCCATTTGAATTTTGTTGCAATTTTTACAGCCAGGACAGAAACAAAAGGCATGGCATTTTGTGCATATGCTCCAGGTTGTGCTGCGGTGCCATGTTTTGGTGCAGCATCCATTTTCATTTGTGCTGTTGCAATGAAAAACAGTTGTTGTCTTGGCATTTTTCTTGTCAATTTTTGCTTGCTTCCTAGCTTGAATTTGTTCTGTAGATACTATTTCTTTGTTGTGTTTGGCATTGACAGCTTTCTGTTGGCTTCAGTGAAGTTCATTAAAACTATAATCATTCCTCTGGATTTGCATTAACTTTCTTGACCTGTTAGTGTGAAGCTGACAATTCAAATACACTGATGATTGCTTTTGCTATGGCATCAGTTTGTCCAATTTTGCTTTTTGAGTGTTTACATTGTCCATTGCATTTCGAACAATGATTTTCTTATCAAATGGAAAAATTCCTGTACACTCAAACAATGACTGAATAATATGCAACAAAATTGACTCTCAAGCTTCAATAGCAATTGAGATAAGTTCTTCACCCACTTTTGCCAGTGCTTTTGTGGTAAAACTTCGTTTTTCTTGATATAATCTACAGATCTTATGTTTCATATTTGCAAAGACCAATGAGTCCAATGGCTGCAAGAAATGGGTTGTGTTTGGTGGCAAAAAGAACCCAACAATTTGTGTCTCAAAGCACTGTGTGAGAATGTCAACCGTTCTGTGCACACCAAGATCATCACACAAAAGAACTGGGGAGTCCATTGTGTTGTTCTGACCAAACTGCCTTCAGATCAACCAAAATAGCACGCCATTGCACCTCTGTCACATATCCTGTTTTACTAAACGTGAAGAATGTGGGAGTGATGTTTTTGTGTTGCATATGAGTCATTTTGCTTTGTAATTGGATGTTTGCAAATTTGACAGGTAAGACAAAAACATCCATTATTCGCTTCCCACTTGCAGTAACAAATGGAATAAGGCTGGTGTATTGTCCTCTATCACTTTAAATCTCATTTAGATATGAAATATTGACACTAACAAGGGCCTTTGATTGTGAGTTATCAGTCTGTAATTTAATTTGCATTTCATCAACATTCATTATATTTTTCCAACTGTAGCCATTATTGTTCATCCAGAGCTCAAAATTTTCTACCCACATTTGCACCAACTCAAGATTAAGGTGGCTTGTTTGAGCCACAGTTGTTGTCTTAGTGTGTTTGAAAGTGACAGTGTTTTTGTGCATGACAAACTTGTTGAACCATGACTTTGCTGACCATCCAACTTCCCCATGAACTTGTGAATTGTATCTTGAGACTAAATGAATAAAGTCTATGTGTCCCATTGGGTGGTGGCATAAGGATCACACCTTGGCAAAGGCAGCAAAGATTTCTTCTTCATCAGTTAACTTTTGGTTGGCATTGGTTTTTCCTGGGTGGCTTTCCATCTGTCTATACACTGATCTGGCAGCTTTTTTTGATATATTCTTTGACTCACTGAGATCTTTGGCAGCCTTGTTGACTGAAATGTCATTGTTAACAGATGAACTAATTTCCTTAAAAATGGCGCAGTTTTGCTCCAATTGTCTCAGGCTCTTGTGGATAGATCTGCGAGTTGGTGTAATTTCAGATAATACTGAGTGCAATGATGTAAAGTTGACACAGAATGAGTTTTATTTAAAAAATAGATCTTTATTGGTTGTTAAAGAAATTTTTGGCCAGAAGAGAAAGATCACTCATTGTAAACATAGTGTTAGAATTTTGTTTAGAACATCAGGGAATTCACAGAATCACAATAAATTTTGGAGGTAGTATAAATAATTACGCTTTATGCAAACTTTTTTTGTTTAAAATGAATTAAGAACTTACAAAATGGCTTCTTCTGAAAAGAAAATATATCACCAAGTCATTTCAATCTTTCTTGAAACTTTCTCCAGCAGCATTCTATTGCCATGCCATTCAATGCAACTGTTTTACCTGTTGTCAAGCCTTCTGTTGTTGTTGATGCATATAAAGCTTGAAAAGGCATGGAATATTGTACTGCCAAAGTTAAAAAGCAATGCTGTTATCACCAAAAACAAGTGTTTGGATAAAATAGTGCCTCCTATAGAAAATGAATATGTGAAGCATTGAAACTTTAATGATATTGAAAATTGCCATTTCTATGACTATGCCCTAATAATTTGTGCTTTATGCAACACAATTGAATCTTTTAAACATATTTAAGGTACCAGAAGGAATCAGATTTTATCTTGAAAGTTGAAAAGACATGAAACTATTTGAATTTATTGATTGTTAAAAATTAGTGTTGATCAAAAACTGGGATGATGTCAAATGGATTTTAAAAGTTATCAATTTTGTGTCTGATTTGTCTTCATAAAGTCAAAATTGTTTATTACATGTTTAGTGGAAAGTGTAAATTCTTCTTCAACTGAAATGAGTATTTTTTTTGTTTTTGCTAAGAAACAAAGCTTGAACCTCACTAATGTTGAATCCAGGAGCAGATAATAGTCCATTGTCTATGTTTATGTGAACAGGTGTGTCAGTTGCTTGGATTCCCTTTGGTTTATTTGATTCAAATGCTGCCTTATGAAATAGAAAGTAATTCAATCAGACAATAAGATTGGTACCAGAGTTTTTTATCAACCTTCCATAATTTTGAAATATCTCGTAACTCATTGTGACAAATGTTGACACAATTTTAGTCCATCACTGAATATCATTTGTGGTTGATGTTACATAATTTTGTATTCCAATACCACCTCTTGAACCCTGCTGGTTCATTTAAAGGCACTGTTTCAAATATCACATTCCCACATCATAAATTGTTGCATGCTATTTGTGGTTCAGAAATAACAATGACCAACACGAGATATGTGGGAGACAATTATTTGCTTGTCCCTGTAAAGGCATCAAACAATTTGGTCAATGAAGTGTTTGGCACACAAAATTTCAAAATCCACAAAATTGATTGAAACTATGAATAAATGTATTAAACATTTTGACTGCTTAGAAAGATTCTAGTGGCATTGATATTTGGACCACAAAAACCAGAGGTATTTTATTGAACTTCCCATTTGAAATCCACTGGCTGACTTCAGTATGAAATAGCTCTGAATATTCTTAATGTTCAAAATGAATCTTTGGGGCTACAACTGCTTTCAAAATGATTTAGAAAATGAAAAATGCTGATTTTTATAAATTTTTCGTTGATACTGAATAATACTTGCAAATTCAAGCTGCATTAAAAGACCAGTATTTACATGTATTTTCAAGTGCAAACAATAATCTAAAAATTGGTTTTTATTCTCTGGTTTGAAGTATAATTTGTTTTTGTTTTTTGGCGCCGAAACAAAAAAAAAAAAAAAAATCTCTCGTAGAACAAAAAGAAGAGGATTTGAACTTCAAGGCTTCTTCTTGAACCACAGCCATCAGCCGACAAGCCAGCAAGGGAGGCCACATCGCTGCAACAAACAACAAACATATAGACATCAAAATAATTGGTATACATTGCATAATCAACTTCAAGCAAGCACACAGTAATGTAAGTAGAGAGCCAAGAGTTGATGGAAGATTAACGAGGGGAAAACGCACAGCATGCACAGCAGCCAACAGCACACGCATGGCAAGGGAGGCAAGGGGGGCGGAGTGGGGGCGGCGGCGGACGACGTTGCGCAGTTGTTTGCGGGGCGCAGTGCGTATGCCAGCAGCGATTCGGAGACGGACGCACGCGCGGTGGCGGAGCTGCTGCGGGCGCGCATCGAGGCGCGGCCGCCGCAGCTGGCCACGCGCATTGGCAGCACGGCGCTGGTGCTCGTCAACCCCGTCAGCCCGCAGTTGGCCGCCGCCGCCGCCGCCAGCAGCGCCGCAAACCTGTCGCTGCTGCTCGACACGTCTGCGCCGCCAAATGCCCTCCCGCCGCACATTGCCGCGCTCGCAAACAGCGTCTTTTTTCATATGTTGCGCGAACAGCATGACCAGTCTGTTCTCTTTCTGTAAGTCTGGCTACCCCTTTCCCCCCTGGAAAAGTAGTGTGTTAAATGCTCGTGTCTCAATTAATTTTTTTTTCCCTTTTTTTTCCTGTCAGCGGCGAAACTGGCTCCGGAAAGTCAGAAGCTAGAAAGCAATTCACAGCATATATTTGTTCCCTCAGCAAATCATCAAAGAAAAAGTCCAAAGTCATTTCTGGCGTTACGAAATCTGAAATGCTGCTCGATGCCTTTGGCCACGCCACGACCATCGACAATCCAAATTCGTCGCGTTTCGGTCGCTACACGGAGTACCAGTTTGACGACCGCGGCAAGTTGATGGGTGCAAAACTTCTCACATATCTTTTGGAAAAATCTCGAGTTGTGAATTCAAATCATGAAGACGGAAGAAACTTCCACGCATTTTATTGGCTTCTTGCGGGCGCTTTACCAGAAGAGCGAAACATGTTTTATTTGCAAGACGCCTTGAATTTTCCGTGTTTGACTCCTCCCAAAGGTTCCAAGGTTTCGGTTGCTGTCAGAAACTCTTCTACTGATGCCGCAAATTTTCAAATATTGCGCGAAAATATGAAATCTGTCGGAATCGGCAAACGTCAACAAAGCGCCATTTTTCAAGCACTTGCTGCTATTCTGCATTTGTCAACAATTACTTTTATGGATGACCCCAACAAAGTCAACGAGGCATGTGAAGTTAAAAATCACGAAAGTCTTGCGCATGCTGCCTCACTTCTCGGTGTTGATGCCGTTAATTTGGAATATTCACTCACGTACAAGACTAAACTCATCCGCAAAGAGCTTTGCACAATATATTTGAACGCATCAGACGCCGGAAAACAGCGCGATTCTCTTGCCACAACGCTCTACTCGCTCGTTTTCGAATGGATTGTGGAGCATCTCAACACACGTCTTGATCATGAAGATTGCTCAACATTTATTGGCACTTTGGACTTGTCTGGATTTCAAGACTATAAAGTGAACAAGTTTGAGCAGCTTTTGTACAATTTTGCAAACGAAAAACTTCATGCTCACTATCGCCATCGCGCATTTGACGAATCTCATGCAGAATACATGAGCGAATCCATCACAACACCGATGCGCAACCCTTCAGCAGGTCTTCCCAAAACTCCAACTGACTCACTAAAGCTTTTCACTGGCGGCGAAAAAGATGTGGCGGGTATGATACCCCTCATTGAAGCTGAGTCCCAGCGCGCAGCCCTAAAGGGTGACGCGCACCTTATCAATGTGTTCAACGAAAAACTACAATCCAACCCATGTTTTGCGGCATCGCTGAAGCCTGGCGCAACTGCGACTATATTTAGCGTGCGCCACTATGCAGGACTTGTGGAATACGATGCTTCGGGACTCTCGGAAAGGAACATTGATGCAGCAATTGCAACAGACTTTATTTCACTCTTTCGCGGAAATGGGGCAGATGTCAGACCGTCTGAAAACTCTTTTGTACGGTCTTTATTTTCTGGTTCTGGTGTACAAAGTGATGCGAATGGCGAACAGCAGCTAAATATGAGCCCAATGAGGAAACCAAGTGTCAAGAATTTGCCTCAAAGTAGCAGCGCGAAAACAGTTGGAAAGGAAGATAGAAATATTGCTGCTGCATTTGATGCTTCTTTGAATGAACTTTTCTCAACCTTGTCGGACACTGTTTCGTGGCAAATTTTTTGCATTAAACCGAATGAGGATTTGGTATATATATATTTTTTTTTGTATTTTTTTCTTCTTTTTTGTCTAACAATAAAAAAGGTTGATGATGAGTTTGATATTCGCACCGTTGCTGGGCAGCTTGGATACATGTACATCCCGCAACTTGCTCAGTCAAAAACATGGGACTACACGTCAAGCATGACTTTTGACGATTTCAAAACTCGATATCGTCTGATTGTGGAACCTCTTGGATTGGATATGAGTCATGGAACAAAAGCATTATGTCGCGAATATGTCAATGCAACAAATCGAACTCAAAAAGAAATCGCCGTTGGAAATTCGCGTGTTTTTTTTTCGGAATCAGTTTTTCGCAGCATTGAAAACGAGCTTCTTGTAATTGAGAAAGCAATACATGATGAAGTCAAAGCTCAACGCAAAAGTCAAACATCTTCGTCCTCCAATGGAGACCGTTCTCGTACCGGCAAATTCAATGACGACGAATCAGTCTCTGGGAGTGCATATTACGACGACGGTTCGTTTGCTGATGAGCTTGAATCGCACTTCGAGTCAGAATTTCAGTTTAATCCCTCGATTTCTGGAAAAGGTACCCCTGGAGACATTGAAATGGGCCGATTGAATGCAAACCGTTTTGCATCAGGCTCGACTGCGCCGCTCTTGACTGGACAAGGAAATGACGAAGAAAAGGGGGTACCAGCAAAAAAGAAGATGAGTCGATCACGGTGTCGTTGGGTTGCTTTAACTTGGTGTTTGACATTTTGGGTTCCAAGTCCATGTTTATCTCTTTGTGGAATGAAGCGTCCAGACATTAGAATGGCGTGGAGAGAGAAACTTGCGCTCTGTATTCTCATTATGTTTATGTGCGCTCTGATGCTTTTTTTCATTATTGGATTCGGTATGCTAATTTGCCCGGCGGAGAATGTCTACTCTGCCTTTGAGTTGAGCAGTTACACAAGCATTACTGATCCGTGGGTGTATGCGAACGGGATTGTTTATCGGATTGGAGGCATTGTAAGCAACCACTACAGTGCCTATAATATCGCAAAGTACAACTGGGATACAATTGTTGGCCTGGATGTGAGCTCCTACTTTTACAAGAACCAAAACTTTGGAATGTATTGCCCTGGTCTTACTACCCCAGAAAGTACATGGGATAATTTAGCGACCCGTACAAGTGGGTTATATGCTCACAATGCTACAAGTACTGATGGAACAATGAGGCACTATTTGGAGTTTATGAATCAATATGCTGTGGCGAGAGTTGCTTGGCCGATGTCTTACATTTCTTCAGAGGCTTCCGAAACTAATAAGTTTGTTTTTATCATTATTATTATTATTATGCTAACATGTATGACCTAGGTTAATTGTAATCTACGACAATGTTTACGACGTTAGCAATTACTTCAACGGCGACAGCAACAACTTTTTGAATGATAATATGCAAACTCTTTTTGGTAACTTTTACGGGAAAGACGCCACATCTGCTTTTAAACAAGTCAAGGAAACTGAAGGAGCTGCACAAGCTGCCATGTACCTCACTTGTATGAACAATATGTTTTATATTGGAACCATAGATCACCGTGACGATATCAGTTGTCAAGTGTCAAACGGAATCTTATTGACTGCAACAATCATCCTGTGTCTGGTTATTGGTGTTAAATTTATCAGTGCATTACAATTTGGAACTCCAAAAGATCCGGAAGAACATGACAAGTTCGTCATTTGCCAGGTTTAGCAGAATTTTTATTTTATTTTTTTATTTTAATAATTCGAAAACAACAAACAAGATTCCTTGTTACACTGAAGATGCCGAAAGTTTGACAGACACGCTTGAAAGTATTGCATTATTGCGCTATGACGATAAAAGAAAGTTAATTTTTGTTGTTTGTGATGGTTTGTTGTATTTGAATATTTTCTTGTTCACGAAACCAGTCATTTCTGAAAAATAATTTTATTATAAATATTATAGGAATGATTATTGGAAGTGGAAATGATCGCCCAACTCCCAGAATTGTTTTGGATATTCTTGGAGTTGATCCAATGGTTGATCCAGATCTGCTCTCTTTTGACTCTTTGGGAGAAGGCGATAGGCAACACAACATGGGAAAAGTATACTCAGGACTGTATGAAGTTCAAGGCCACAATGTCCCGTTTATTGTGGTTGTCAAGTGTGGAAAGCCGTCTGAGCGTCAACGTCCAGGAAACCGTGGAAAACGTGACTCGCAAATGGTTTTAATGCGTTTCTTGAACCGTGTGCACTTCAACGGCGAAATGAACCCTCTTGAACTCGAAATGTACCACCACATGAAGAATATTATTGGTGTCAACCCTTCCTTTTACGAGTATATTCTCATGGTTGACGCAGATACTGTTGTTTACCCTGAATCTTTGAATCGTATGGTTTCGGCAATGATTGACGACTCTCGAATTATGGGTATTTGTGGAGAAACACTGATTTCTAATGAGAAGGATTCGTTCTTCACTATGATTCAAGTCTATGAGTATTTCATTTCACATCATTTGGCAAAGGCTTTTGAGTCTTTGTTTGGATCAGTCACTTGTTTGCCAGGTATGCTTGTGTTGTGGTTTTGTTGTTTTGTTTCTCCTTCGTTTATGAACCTTTTTTTAGGCTGTTTCTGCATGTACCGGGTTCGAACACCAACAAAAAATATTCCTCTTTTAGTTTCTCAGGCGGTTGTGGATGGCTACTCAGAAAACGATGTTGAAACTTTACACATGAAGAATTTGTTGCATCTTGGAGAAGATCGATACCTGACAACACTCATGATGAAGCATTTTCCGAAATACAAGCTTACATTTACGGCTGATGCTCAATGTAAAACATCTGTTCCGGACCGTTGGGCTGTTTTGCTTTCTCAGCGTCGTCGTTGGATCAACAGTACTGTTCATAATTTGATTGAACTGGTATCGCTGCCACAGTTGTGTGGATTCTGTTGTTTCAGCATGCGCTTTATTGTGTTCTTTGATTTGATTAGTACGGCAGTCCAACCAGCTTCAATTATTTACATTGGTTATTTGATTTACTCAGTTATTGCCACAAAGTAAGTTTTTTTGTATCTTTTTCGTCCTTGTTCATTTTTTCCTAACTTTTATTTCACCAGCAATAAATTCCCATTGATTTCAGTTGTAATGATTGCTGCAATTTACGGCTTGCAGGTTATTATTTTCCTGATTCGAAGAGAATGGGCGCAGATTGCTTGGATGTTGCTGTATATAATGGCAACTCCTGTGTTTGCATTCTATGTTCCACTTTATGCATTCTGGCACTTCGATGACTTTTCATGGGGAAATACCCGTGTTGTTGTTGGAGACAAAGGAAAAAAGATTTTAGCTGCAGATGTTGTTCCGGTATGTTTTTTTTGTTTTGTCTTTTTTTGAAATTCTAAAAATAAATAATAGTTTGATCCCACAAGTATTCCACGCCGTCGCTGGGCGGACTTTGAAAAAGAAGCATTCGAGAAACCAGGTGGAAGCCATAATGGAGCACCTAGTATTTACAGTGATTCAGGACGAGGGCGCGTAGCCAGTGGATTAACACTTTCACAGTATCAGCAACAACAACGGCTTAGCTTTGTTCCTCCACCAGCCAGCACATTTGGAGGGGCATCGACTATGTATCCAGCTTCTGCTTATGGAGTTCCAGCTGGATACATGGCAGCAAATCCAGGAGGGGCAGCTGTGATGTCATATCAGCAGGGGGGAATGCCAGGAGCAGTTCCGTCAGGAATGCCACCTGGATATTTTGCAGGATATGCTGAAAGTATGGCAGGAGGAGTAATTCTTGGATCTCAAGCTGGGGGTATTGCAGCTGTTGTCCCGGGTGGAGAGCCAAGCGATGAGCAGTTACTTTTTGAGATTCGCCGAATTCTGTCAACAGCAGATCTAATGACGGTGACCAAAAAGCAGGTGCGCGATGAGTTAAGTGCAGTATTCCGAATGGATATGACAAGTCGCAAGGCATTAATCAATCAATACATTGAGGAAATTCTTCAAGGAAGGTTGTGAGATGTTGGTGAAATGATGGAAGAAGCGAGCATTACCTTTTCATGATGTTTTTTTGCTATTACAATTATTTTTATGATATTGTTTGGGTTCTCTCTTTTGTTCAGGATTTTGCAAATTATTGTGAATTTGATACAAATCAACATTTGGGTGCAGTTTGGAAATACTGTGCCATTACCAACTGCAGATGGCAAACATGCCACAATGAGAGTGCAAGAATTTGTGTTTCATACTCAGCAACTGCTGCTGTCAGGAATCACACCCTCTATGTGCATTACCAAGGACTTGCAAGGTACCAAAGAGCCACATTTTTTGGCAAGCAGCCATCAACTGTATCAGGCTGGGTCAGTCAGTACAAATCTGGAGATGGAGTATCTGATGCTCTTGGATGAAGTTTCTTTTGACAATTGTGGCATGTCAAGGAGCTGGGGTTACGGCTGGTGCAGAGAAAATTTAATTTTCTGTTGTGAATTTATCAGGAAATTGTGTGTATTGTTCTGGCATTCATTAATACTAATGAAATAATTGAGAACTTCAACACAGTGGGCACTTTGATGGGAAAAATTTATTGAGTACTGCAGAAAGTTTGCGTTAAAGTTCCATGACCAGTGACAGCAGCCTGGAATAATTGACTGCCAAATATGATTAATCCATCAATTCTCTGTGAACAACAAATAAAAATTGAAATACAAAGCTTTCATTAAAGATTTGGAATTCAAGTTTTAATCATAACTGAAATGTCCTAACAACTGAAAAAGGCCATCTACAGTGATCACCACACTGAAATAACATGTTAAGATAAAGTACACAAGAAGTATTATACACAATATTTCTGTGTGTTTTTCAGTGGCCATATTAAACAAGTTTGCTCTATCATTGAGTAACGTATCATATATGTAAAGTGACTCTCTCAGGATTTATTATACATACATGAGACCTCAGCTTGTGTATGTAACAGGGGTAACATTATAATGATAAAAAAGATGACTAAAGCTGTACTTTTGGCCAAATGCACTATTGGTACAGCAACTCACATTGCTGTAGTGCTGTACTCTGTGCAATGTGCCATAATGGGCTGTAAAGATAGAAATATTTTTATTACTTACTCACAATGATGCTAGAAGATGCTAGAAGCCAAGAAATGGCTCTGTTTTAATTCTATACACTTACAACAACATGTTGTATGTTTTACAAGTGATGGATTGATAGGCAAGTTTTTCTAAGGGCTCTAACTTTGAAAATTTGCATGGAAAAATGGAAAAATTGGTGCAACCTACCTAAATCTTGATTAAAGATATTGTCAGTATCATCAAAAATGATAAATAGAGTATTTTCCTCTCAGCAAAAAATAACAGGTGACCAATTAAGCCAAGGTTTTGCCAAGACACTGGAAAACGTATAAAAACTGTCAGTTTCTTTTCTGAACTAGTAAAACCCCTTGCTACACACAGCAAATCAACAATTTCCTTTAAGTGGATAAGTTAAACATTACTCCAGTGCAAATTCAATATGGACTTTAGACAGTGTAAAAATTCACTGTGATGCTAACATAGTTGATTATTTCTGATTGCTAGGCTTTAATGTCTTTTTTTGAAACTTTTAATTTGAGAGTTGAGAGTTTTTTATTTGTTAAGATTCTACACTAAAAATGAAATCCAGAGCCCTCTTTATAGCCTTTTCTGTGTAGTTTCTATCTTCTATTTTGTTCTTTGAGATAGATACGTCTGAATTTGAAATTCATCAGTATTAAGGTGTTTTTGAGTTTTTCTCTTATATGTTGCTGGGATTCAGTATGGAATCATGTTTGTGGACAAGGAGCCAAAGGATTGCAAAAATTTTGATGTTTATGTTGATGATAAGGAGGAGGTGGCTGGGCTCATATTCAAATGTAAGCATTTGTAATCTGTTGGTTTCGATACTGTTCTGAATTTTTTTTTGTAGTATCCTGAAAGAAAGCCATTTTCAATAGTGAATATATTGTAGCTAAAGTTCACCAAAGCCAACAAATTGAATACAATGAGCCTGAGTTCAATAGTTACATCAAAAAGTTCAGCAAATTGAAAAGTCAACTCAACAATCCACCTTCTTCATATTGCGAGCTTGCAGCAATGGTCAATTGTGGATCAAATTGCTTTGGGTTTTCAGTTGAATATGCTAGAAAATTGTTTGGCAAATTCTGTCCAGTGGAAACAACAATTACATTAAAGACATCAGGATTATATAATAATCATGGAAGACTGTCCCTGCAAAGTTATGGATATTGTTGCGAGGCCTTTCAGAATAACATGACTCATAATGTGGTGGTAAGTCTCTCCCCATCATTCTCCCCAAAAGAAATATCATATTATCCAATTGGAGCCCCTATTTAAAACATGTCTCTCACGAGACATGTTCTCTCCCTTTGGACTCTTCATTAAAACCATTAATCAATTGTTTTTTAAAAATACATATACTCTCGACAACTACATTCAACAGAATAATCCAAAGGTAAGCCACTCATTCTCCCAGACCTGAACCCAGAATTGAACCCCATCATCCTCCCATCATATGCTCCAATTGGTGCCCCTTTTTAACCATATCTCTCTAGACATGTTTTCTCCCTTTGGACTCTTTTATAAACTTTCTAATCAATTATTTATATTGATGCTTTGTTTTGTACAGGTTAGTCAAAGAATAATGAACCAGCATTGCCCAAAACTTGGAGTATAGCAGAACTTGAAGTTGAGGTACAAATATCTTCAATTTAACTGAATGTCATTTGCTCTGATATTGCATGCAAGGTGGATGCAATTATCAATTCAGAGCCGATGAAATCCATCATTGCCACAAAATCTGCAACATTTTACATTTTCCAGTCCCTTGACAAAAAGTTCAAATATGAAAGTTGTGGGTTTGTGTATTCCAGAGCCTTTTATATTTGTGCTGATGGGAAGGAAACAAAGTAATTACTGATTTGATTATGCTTTCTATTATAATCCTCTCACTCTTATATATTCTATTAAGGTCTTGCCCACTGCTTTTGAAAAAAGATGGAAATCCACCAACAGCAGGAGAGTTGAAGGGCAAGTATGGTTTTGTGACAGTAAAGTTGAAGTGTGAGTACAATTTTGTAAATTTTGTGGTGCTGGAGAAAAGATTGCATGAAAAAATTTGGGGTCTTCAATTCAGATGTCACCTGCATCACAAGAAAGGGTAATGATTGTTGCTTTTTGCTTTTGAATGCTAACAATTATGCTAGTGGCGCTCAAATACGCAACAAAGCTCATCACTTACTTCAATTTGCTGTTGGGGTAACATACAATTTGGCAGGAGTTGGGGACTTGTGTTTGGTTGAATAATGGGTTGTGGATGCTGAAGTAAAGTTTTATTGTTTTTCGCTATTGTGTTGTTAGTTTTACATACATCAATTTATTAAAATATTGTGAGATATGCTATTTTTGGAAATATTGCCTCCTTTCCAGAAACTCAAAAAATGACTCCAACATCAGTACCTCTTGGACTCAGAATCAAGCTTCTCAATTGGGCAAACCACATTACTTCATTAAGCAGTCAAGATGTGTTGTGTGGTGAATGACTCTCCAACAATCAAAACCATCTACAAGCCTGTAGAGCCTGTCGCTGAATCATCTCTGTCATCTCCTTTTCAGTTAACTACTGGAACCCAGGAATGTCCTGAGGTTAGCTTGGACCCAATTACACCTCAACAATCAAAACCAGCACCACCTCAAAGAAAGATTATATTCAAGGATTCTGAAACTCAAACTGAGAAGCAATCAAAATCAACAAAGCAAAAAGCTATAATGGACCCACAGCAAGACATCAAAGACTTCTTAAAAAATATGCCCCAACTGGGATTGTAAATATAGTTGATTTAGCCACAGAATCAGCGAATTTTCAGGAACAAATGAAACCAACAGATGATAAAACTGAGTATTTTAAAGTTGTCATTGGAAATCAAAATAGACCTTGCAAAAACTAGTCTGGCTGCTGTTGAATGTTTACAAACATGGTTCAGAATTGCCGAAAATCTTGTAAAGCTTTCAGAATGTTTCACAAAGAAAACAAAAGGAGGCGTTTGCACTATGTATCTCAAGGAATTTTTCACACTAATTCAAGCAACTTTTGGAATTGGAAAAAGGTATATTTCTATTTTAACTTTTGTTTCAGAGAAGTGCAGCATGCTGCACTTGATTTTTATCAGAGCAACGCAAAACCTGCTGCACTCCCTTTTTTAAAAAGCTGCACTCCCTTTCTGTTTGCTACTCATTATTCACATTAGGTCTTAATTTTATTATGTTCAATATTACAAGTTTGTTTGAACGTACATACAATTCAAGTACTGCACTATTTTTTTTTGTGAACTTCAAGCCAAAATGTCTGCGATTGAAAAGTGGTTTTCAAGTACCAGTTGCATAAAGTTGCCAAGTACAGACCTAACATCTGTCAAGTTTTGGAAAACCTTACCTACTGAAACCCACACTTTGGAATCAATTATAGATTATGATGATATGTCTTCTGTATCTTTAAAAGCACATGATGATGAAGTTGACAACATGAGTGATGACTTGGATGAAATGGTGTTGGATGATAAGCAACAGTCAAATGCAAAGGGAGCTAAGCTGGCAACCCTGTGAGATTCTCACATAATGGTTGAGTTTGTTCAAAACTCCTTGACTTTCTCTGATGATTATCTTTATAAATATTTATT
>JADGJH010000501.1:0-17782 GCA_027596945.1 Physocladia obscura
TTGGAATAAAATGATGTTAGGGTATATTTTGGGCTTTATCTCATGCACTCCACCACAGAGTAATGCAGATTTCAACAGTTAAAAAAGATAAAGAGGGAAAAACACAATACCTAAAAATGACCATGTCAACATTCAAAATTGGTAACATTATAGAATCAAAATCCAACAATGGCATAACTTTAATGGGTAGAATTAATGAAATTATGCAAGAAGATGGAATATTGGTATTTAAAGCAACACACCTAATAAAGCTCACAATTAGAAACGTAGCACATAGCTCAGATGATGACACACAAAATACAAGGACCTGAATAGAGGCACTTAGAACAGAACACACAGGATTTGCCATAGAATGTGAAGGATGCACAACCATAAACCACAGAGCAGAAGAAAATGAAATTTGCACAAAGTATGTCTCAGAGACTAAAGAATAAAGAACCACAAATGGTAGAATTTGACTGTGGAAATGAAGATTTTGTCTACAAAATAACAACTGCAAAAAAAATCAAAAACAGACCAACTTGGCAAAAAGAGTCAAACAAAATGCAAAAACAAGAAGAGTATACAATACACTCAATGAAAGAATCAGCAGAGCTGCAACCAATAAGACCTACAATAATTATACTGGAAAATACAAATATAAACTACAGGGAAGCAGAAGAAATTACTGATGAAATGAGAGAAGATGGGAAACAGCAGGCAAGGAAATACTTTAACACATCTAATAAAATGCTAGTAGCAATTGGCACAAATAATGGCAGTCAAATCACCAAAGATCAAATATACAGTGATGGTTTATACATCACAAACAAAGATGGCACTCTTAGCATGGCAGGAGGCATACATGTCAACAGCAGAAGAAGCACAAGCAAAATATTAGCTTCAAAACAAATGGATGTGCATCCCCTGCTAAAGTTGAAAAAATTGCATCTCAAATTGCATTAATTGCTTAAAGGAAAGCAGAAATAATGATAGATAATGCAAATTTAATGACAGAATACAACAAACTACAGAAACAAGGCTAGCAAATTCAACAAAGAGACCTATGGAAAAAAGAAGATGCATATGATGCTGCAATTTTACAGCTCAGATAACTAGAAATAGAGAAAAACCCCCAGCAGTTTTCACTAAAGTCAAAGCACACTCAGGCATTGTAGGCAATGAGGCTGCTGATAATAAGAGTGTTTTTTGTTCAGCCAAATGAACTTTTTTGGAGTGTGAAATACATGTAACACCTCAAAAATATACAATAAGCTGAAAAATACAGCTTTAGAAGGGGTTGACATAAAAAGATATAGATTGTCTCAAAATTCTGCCTGAAAAATAAATACTCCACAACCACGTCCTATTACATATGTGAGCAAATGGCAGTGCAAGCAGCAGCAGCAGAGAGAGGCTGTGCAGACAGAGCAAAGACTCTGTTTACATTCTGGTCCCACTTCTTTGGCTGCCATGTTAGTGCAAAGCACTATCCCAAATGTAACACCCAAGTCTACAAATTCAGTTGCTGCCAATATGCAATTTACAGAAAATGAAATTTGATGCTGTTCTTTCCCATCAAGTGTCAATGTCGTTTTTTCTGCTGAATACACTACCAAAACAATATGCAAATTCTTGACAACAAAAATAAATGTATGCTGTAGATGTATTATTGAAAGTGAAAGCAATGAGTCCTCTGAAAATTCACTGGAATTTCAACTTACATTAGAAAAGCACCTCAAATTGACACATTGAGCAAAAATTTTACCACAATGAAATATCACAAATTTCCACTGCTACAAATGAGTCTATTTATTGTTTTGATTTTTCTGAAAAAGCAATATTTTGTGACATGTGAAAAGGTTTTGTTAGTTAGAATTTGCAATGGAAATAATTAGCAAGTCAACTACCTTCTTGAAAAACAATCTATTCCAGCAGAAAAGTGGTTTTAAAAGACTTAGAAATGTCAATGTTGCACTTTTTTTGCAGATAATTGTGCTGGTCAAAACAAAAACAAGTGGATGCTTTGGTATTTGTGTATGTGTATAATTTTAGGCTTCCAATCTTCTATAAAGCTGAATTTTATGAATATTCTTACCAGATGGAAATATTGGAATTTGGAAGAAAAATTGCATGCATAATAATTTGTGGAATATTGTGGACTTGATGATTGAATATTGTTATTTCTCTTCTTTATTCTGTTTTATCTTTATCTGCTTATTTCCTACTCTTCTACTTTCTTATTTCTAATTTGATCTCATATCTTTTTTGCCTTCTCCAACAAGCTGCAATTAGTGCACTGAGGTGCATTAAGCTGTCAGGCACTTGGACACCAACTTCAAAGTCTGGGGATGAGCTTTAGTTAGAGAATTTACTTTCAATAATGATAATAAAGTCCAAGCAGCAGATTAAGGGGGAATGCCCCCCCCCCCAAAAAAAAATTCTCTTTTTTGTCTTCTATGATGGATTTTGGGACTTTGGGAAGAAGTTAGGCTTTTTTAGTTTTCTGGTTTGTGGGATTTCAAATTCAATGAGGAGAAGTTGTAAACCAGAACTGAATTGACCAATAGGATTTGGAGGCTAAAGATTGTACAATGGATGATGCTACAAAAGGGGGCATTTAAAGGGTTTTCTTTCTTTAAGATTTGTTGTTATTATCTTTGTGTTTCTCTGACACTGTCTTGAATTGACAGGTGTTTCTCTGACAATGTCTTGAATTACCAGAGTTGCCTTCAAATACATTAGGATTTAAGTCTGCTTGTCAAATATATTAGGATTTAAGTCTACTTGGGCTATTTTACTACTTGAAAAAAATTATAAATGATTTATCAACTGGCAACTCATCTGTTCTTGGAAATGAAATATCATAGTATTGGTTTTCAACAATATTTTGATGGCATTATCAATGGAATATTAAAAATGCATCATTTTGAATAGTTGAAGTGAAACAGCTATTAAATTGTTCAAAAATTTGAATCAAGCTTTTGAAGCAAGAAGTCAGTGTTCAAGATGCTTGTAAAAATTATTTTAAGAAATTTATAATATAGCACAGTATCTTCAAACTTAAGCCAACAATACCATCAGATGTGCAATTAGAGCAATCAAATAATGTAAAACAGAAGCTTGTTTTGCAAAATAATCCATTGTTTGCTGCCCATCTGAATTCAGCTTTTGAAAATTTAAAAAAACAAATTGATGAAGGGTTGGCAAATAGGAAAAAAATGTGAAAGGAAGTCCCTTGAAAACATCAATGCAAAAAGTTGAAAAGATAAAAAAAATATTGTCAAATAAGTTTAAGAATGGTGGTGATGAATATGCAAATCAAAAAAAATAATAATAAAAACATTGTTTAGGTTTAAAAAAAATATTTTTTCTTCATATTTTGGGAAATCTCTCAGTGCAACGAATGGAGGAAATCAAATTTTTCTGTCTCCTATGAGGCTTTGTGACAAAGTTTTGCTATCTTTTGAATGTCTTGAAAATCTGGGCCAAGGTGATTTTGAACAGGAAGGTGGCAGCAAGGCAACTGGAAAAAAGTTGAAAAAAACATTGTTTTTAATATTTGGTACAAACCCCACAATAAAATAGCAATTAATTTTTTTCACTTCTTATATTTATTTGCTCGAATAAAAAAAATTGAATTTGATAGATTGTCTAAAATTTTTATTACTATCCAAGCAGCTCTGGACCATTTGACTTGCGTTTCTTCTTGGAATCGGTTTTTTTGATGAAACTTCTCCAGTCATTAACACGTTCCTCACGGCCCTGAAATCAATTTTAGTTGATGGTTCACTCTTTTTCTAAACATTACCTGCTCCCAGGTTTTATCTGTTTCAGCCTTTCTCTTTCGCTCTTCGGCAATGCGTATTTCCTCCTGATTTTTGCGGTCAACTTCATTCTTGAGCCTGACCGAGTCACGCTTGCCTTGATCGATGAGGAGTCTACGTGTTTCAACCTTGACAGAGGCAAGAAGGAGGTTGAATTCGGATGGGTTTTTGACTGGATCCGGCATAAAAGGGGAGATGGGTGTCGAACTAATAGCAGCAGTAGTATTAGTAGCAACTGCTGCTGTTGTAGAAATGGAGGATGGCTTTGGGAGGGGGATTCCTTTGCGTTTGAAGACGAGGGAACGCGCTTCGGCAATAAGGCCGAGGAGCCATGCGCGCTTTCCTTCTTCCGAGAGTTCCGTTTCGGCTTTTTTGAGCATTTCGAAGGCGTCTTGGGCGCGCGGGTGTTTGCATTTGTCCGGGTGGAGCAGTAAGGATTTCTTGCGGTATGAGAGTTTGATGTCTTTGTCGTCAATCCTACCGAGAAGCCACCTGAAGAGTAGAGGGTGACAGGTTAATAGATAGGAATAGTTGATCGGTTGGATAGTTGGATAGTTGGATGTACGAACGTCTTGTGGTCCAGGTCCAAGACTTCGATGGGGTTCGCGGCCTTTGCGGCTAGGGCGAGAATGCGTTCAGCCTCCTTGTCTTGTGCAAACGAAGTGGACTCGACGCGCAGATATGTGTCAATATTGAACGACGGATCTTTTTCGAGGTGTTGTTCTTTGGACATTATTTTTGTCAAGCATCAAATTTTGGTTGAACAGCGAACGACAGTCAGCATTTTGGTTGCTACCACTGTTTCTGCAAGAACAGAGAACTTGAAGTATTTCAAAGTTAATCAGATATGGTACACCATCCAAAATATTATTGCCACTGTACTCATTGCTGACATAGACAATACAGCCCAAAAAATCCACAGTTGGTCTTCCAATGTTATAAAACTATGCTTTGAGAGATTAATCACAACACTCAAATCAGCATACATAAGGAAAAATTTGCCAAAAAAAACATTGACAATGCTGACACTTCTCTACCATGCATCACTACTGACCAAAATGAGACAGCCTTTGAGAGAAAAACCCCTACCCACCACAATGCTGCTGATGAGGTCTCAGACACTACTCTCCAAATGTAAGGTCAACATACTCTACATAGCCTGCCAGGAGTCAGCAGCATTTCATCAATCATGGAAATCAACCACTATGTTCCACCAAAGATCTCAACAAGGCTTTCATCTGCAAGCTTCCATGTGGTATTGATAAAAGATAAGTCAGACTTACTTTGGATTTATTTAGACCTCTGATGCATGCCACACTGGGAACTGGAAACAATTCTGGGATTGCATAAGCTGTTTTTGGTGCTGCCATTGTTACAGCTACCATTGTTTGTTTAACTCTTGCATCTGAGCATCAAGAAGGTGAACCAGTTGCAGTTGTCATGGTTAAATTATTTACATCAATGAAAGCATTTGTTAAAACCAATGTTGGCTCTGCTGCAACTGGATTTCTAAAATATGAGAATGTCTTTGCCAAAACTCCACAAAGCTCCACTATTGATTGTGGTTGGAAGTCAGAAGGAAGGTTCAATCACTAATGGCTTCAGCTGCTTGTTTGATCTTGATGATATGAGTGTAGACATTGGCTATTTTCCAGGAAATAGAGCATATGTCACTGTGATGTAAATTAGATTTTTAAAATGATTTATAGGACCAATAATAAAGAAAAGGAAGACTTGGGTTTAAGTAGTTTTCCAAGTGGAAAGAAAAAAGAAAGAAAAAGAATAAAACATGCTTAGAAAGAAAAATTGTTGAAAAGCAGTTGGAATCACTTGAATTATTTTTGAGTTCTTGAAGTTAATAGAAGGGTTGAGAAATTTCAAGAAAATTCTTTGAGAAAAATTAGATTAAAATCTAATTTATAACTGTAAAATTATATCATTTGTCAATAGTGCTAGCATATTAAATTCCCTCTGGAAAAGACAGCTTCATAGAACCCAAATGAACAAAACTTGATGTTCCTTCCACCTATTTCTTTGAGAAAGAAATGATTGAATGGGATCCAGATTCCTGGGACAACAAGTTAGAGAATTTACTTTCAATAATGATAATAGTGCCCAAGCAGCAACTCTAAGGGGGAATGCCCACCCCCAAAAAAAAGAAAAAAAAAGCCTGTGGTGTTATGGGGTTTTGAAAAAAAGAGTGACAAGATACCTCTGTCATAAGATTTCTGCAAAAGTTTTTATTACTCCAAGTAAATCATATGAAATATAATAAGTGCAACTAGAGAGAATATGTTAAAGTTTGTACATTTTTGCAAGGGCATATAATGCCCAACAGCAAATGTCTGTTCCAGTCAATTCATCAAGATTAAGTCCACAAGTACTGAGCATGAAACTGTACTTAAAAGAGGAATCTTCAATGTATTTACAATTGTGCCAATTTAATTCCTGGACTGTGTCATTTAAGTTAAATATTTTTAAACTTCAAACTTCAAAACTTCAAATCCCAAACTTTTTAATACAAAAATGATATACAAAATGATACAAAAATGATATTCAAATGTTGCAAAAATGGTATGCAAATAATGCAAAAAGGATAAAACAAATGATAGGTAAAAAAAGAAATATTTGAAGAGAAGTAAAATTGAAGGTTGTGAAAGAATCAACTAGATTCATTACCAGAATCAGACATGTAAACCTAGCTTTTCAATCAAGTGCTAATTGCTCAGTCTGACTTCTTCTGTTTCTTGTTTTGCCCAGAAATCATAAACATATATGCAGTAATTGGTTACACAGTGTCTATTTTTGATTACAATAATTTTGCTACAAATAGTTTAATCATGCATACAATTTGAATTGACAGTCTCCAGTAAAGTAATTTAGTATTCAAATTGATCAAGCTGATTGTCATCATCTGTATTGAAGTATCAAATGAGAACAGCCAATTTAGGATTTGTAGGATCAAAATTGACCAGATCAAGTAAATTTTCCAGGTCAACTGAATGTGGAGTGTAATAAGTGAAAGTGCATCTGTTGAGAGAAACTCAGAATTTGAAATCAAATATTGCAATGTTTTGCATGATGACAAGAATGATGTTCTTGCCATTTTTGTCTCTGTAACAGGTGAAATCATGCAATCAGGCTTGTTTCACTGGGAATGATTGGAGTTTGTGAATCAGTTTTGGAGACCAACCCAAGGTCACCACCAAGGTTTATGGGTTTGGCTGTCAATAAAAAAAGAATTTAATATGCACAACATACCAGTATTACTTACTTGTGATTGAAATACAAGCCTGAATCATCTTGTGGTTAAAAAATGGTGAGTCAAATAGAGAGAAGAACATGTTTAAATTTTTGACATCTTGTGCTTTGAAGTGACACAGTGGGTCATGAACCAACACTAGCTGTTAGAAATTTTTGTCATGGCCATCAGACCAGACTTCTTTCCCAAGTAGCTTCCACTTCAACATGGCTGTATGTTTGCCGGAGAGTTGTCAATAAATTTTTGCTTTGCTTGTGTGATTGAAGATGGAACGGGGTTTGCTACAAATTCAACAGATTGTTGAAGACTCTCAGCAATTGCCAGAATTTCTGCTTTGCTAGTCTTTGTTTGTTTCCAGTTGCAGTATTGCACATAGCAACTGTGTTTTGCATTGCAAAATCAAATACAGGTGCCGAGACCTGTGAAGTTGTTAATATTGATTTTGTGACACAAGAGAAATATGGCAACTGGAGTTCCATTGATTTTGACAGTTTTGAAATTTTGCGTAGAGGCGACTGGCATGTTTGGATCACATTCGCAGATGTCAGATATCTTGTGCAATTTAGGCATTTGCCACACTGCACACAGAGTTTATTAACATCAAACACTTCTGTGTTGTCATTTGAACTGATAGAAGACAGATCAAAGTTGCTATCAATGCCATCCCTGCCAGTTGAGTTAGTTTGGAAGAGGCCATTATAGACCATTATAATCCATCACATATATTTTTTTGGAATCGGCGTTTTTTATTTTTTCGCAAAATTTTTGAAAACAGCTGTAATTCACTAATGCCCACGCGCGCAGAACACGCGTTCTTCACGCTGCACCTAGCACTGCAGCAGCACTCGGGTATGGACACGCGCTCGCAACTGCTTTTGTTTTCGACGAGCGCGTTTCTTGCACGATCCGAGGCGCGTTTGTCGCTCGTCCGTCGTGCCACACTTGCCCTACCAGCCGACGCAACCACCGCCAGCGTTTGCGCAGTCTTTCTATTTACTCCATTCGACAATAATACAGCATCGCGTGATATTACTGATGTCAACAGTGACAACAACAACGATAGCAACAGCAACTTCCAAAATACCATTAACTCACATGTTTTGTCTCTCAAGCTCTTTAATGATGACGACAACGACGACTGCATGCCGCCGCTCCTCGATTCAGACTCGGACGCCGAAGACGACGGTTTGCGCGTAGCACAATCCCCACCAACTCAAGTCAACACGACAAATACCAATGCCATCACCAATAAGGTTACCACACTGCCGTCGTCAAAGGGGCTTGATCTTGGCGTTGTGCTCGCACTCTTCCCCAACCTGACGCGCCTCGAAATTCCAGTCTCAGCTGTCAAAAGCGTGCTTCTCAATTCCCTTCATCATGCCGCACCCAACCTAACCACTGTGATAATCGCCGGTGTTTCCGTGTATGAATCCAATCTACCGTCTCTTGCCCCGCTTGCATTTTTGAATTGTCTCAACATTCTACACATGAAAAACACGCGTTTCAATGAACTCCATTTGGCCGCTCTGCCTAAATCTCTCACCGCCCTGGATATTCGCGGGTCAAGCATCAAAAACTTGTACAATCTGCAAAGAATGAAATATCTGGAACAACTGATCGTATCCTACACGAATCTCGAAACGATCGCAAATTCCCTTACCCCTTCAAACTTCCCTAAGTTGTCACTCTTGCAACTAGACGGTCTGCATTTCCCCGATTCCGAATGGTCTTGCGTCTTCAAACTGTCAACCCTCACATCCGCATCCCTCTGCAAATCAAACCTCACCACGGTTACAGGAATTTCTACTCTCGCAAAGACGCTCAAACACCTCAACATCTCGTGGACAAAAATATCGGATATCACGCCCCTCGCGTCGCTTGCATGTTTGACCTCGCTAAATCTCTCTCTGCTCCCCATTGACTCGATCGCCTCATTGCGTTCGCTCACGAATCTGGTATCACTCGATCTCTCCTTCACACAAATCCAGACGGCTGTACCGGCGTCCTTTTTGATCAATCTCGAAAAACTTAACCTGTCCGGAACGCTATGTCCCGACGTGTCTTGTCTTGCGCAACTTGCGAAGTTGCGCCATTTGTATTTGTATGATATGCCGGTGGTTGATGTTGCACCGTTGCGTCCGTTGGTGCGTTTGCGTTCTCTAGGGCTTTCTGGCACGGCTGTTTGCAACTTGACGCCTCTTGTTATCATGAGTAGTGGTGGTAACGACAAAGATAGCGGTGGCGCTAATAGTACCGCCGCAATTATGCCAGAGTTGCGCGATATTGGCGTTTCTCATACCAAAGTCACGGATGTATCGTGTCTGCTTCGGTTAAAAAAGTTGGTGAATGTTTTTGCTGTTGGATTGCGGTTACCCGACCTGCCAACCAATAATAACAATAGAAACGAAAATAATATAAGAGACAAGGAAGCGAGCCAACAAAATTATGACAACATCCATATCCAAAATCATCGCATTGTTGTTTGGCAAAACCAATTCCGCCGGGAAATTGATTGTAGGACGGATGATCCAGATATGGCGGGGTTTGAACTGAGACGGAATCAACATGCTATGTAAAAAAAAAGTCGAATAAAAATCGAAGTCTGGAATTGAATGGACTTCTCTTATAAATGCTTTATTAATATTAACTTTTATTTTTCCATTTCTACACTGTTCTTGTTTTCCCAGCGACAGGAGTTGGAGGCGGCACAGGTTTGAAATTGACCCGCCTTCCTTCTTCATATACCTCATCCAAGACGCTTTTGAAGGTCCCAGCGTCTTTCAACGCCAAATACTTTTTGTAAAGCAGCAACGCTGTCCGTGCATCCTCAATACTATCGTGCGTTTCTTGCTGAATGTCACTTTTGAGTAGATACCATGCCAAGAATCGTAATGATAATTTCCTGTGTGTTGTTCAAACATGAGTGGAGCTGAGTGATGAAACTAAAAAAAAGAAGTTTCACACCGCTGTCTCTCTTTGACAAAAAATATATCAACAGTGTCAATAATTTGTGCTGGAGGAATAATAATATTGATGGTTCGAAAGTCCTTTTTCAGGCCATGCCCAACAAATATACAGCCTATATCAACCAAGTACCGTAGCTTCTGGTACGCTATTTTAAGTGGAACTAGAGGACGAGTTGATGATGAAGGGTCTAAATCTCCAACTAATATAAAAAGTTAGGCAAAAAATTAAAAACAAAGAATTATACAAACGATTTATTCCACTGAATTCAGTTAAATAATCCACAATAGTGTCTTGAATCGCAATATAATCGTCAATAAACGGAACACCGAAGAGAGAACCATCTTCGCCTCGCAGCACACTTACTCTTGCAAGGCCAAGTTTTGATGGCATGATTGTCGATCGCGATCCATCACTATGAAGTTCGGTTTCTTCCTGTGAAAGAAAGAATTGATTTGTATCAATATTTTGATTTTCATTCCCGACACAGAAGAGAGACAAGAGAGAAAAATAAACCTTCTGTAACGCAACAAATTCGGCATCGATTGCAACCATTACCCCAGCTTTCAGTGGCATTTCGTTTTTTTTTAGCGGCGTATAATTGATTGTAAGATCTTTCCGTCGGCTGACGACAAAAGGAAATACTTATCAAAAAATCATTTCAAATTGAAAAAAAAACCACAAACAGACTTGATTAACGGGTTCCTCAGCAGTAAATTTTCGAGGCTTTTCTTTTCTGTAAGTCTGTTATAATCAATTAATGAATCTAGATCAACTCGTGAATATTGCAACACGGTTGGGGACTACAAAAAAAAAAAAAAAGTTATCTGTATATATATTCTTAAATAAAAGCACTCATTACCTTCCATTTCGTGAACTGTCGTACATCAGAAGACGGTATTGATTGAACAAAGAAATCATTGAATAATATCCATTCAGACTCAATATCCACAAAAATGTGTGCAACTAAATGTGATTTGGTGGGATCGTCTTCAACTTTGATTTCCGAGATGACACCCTTACAAAAATAAATAAATAAGTAAATATTAAAAACAACAACATCAATAGAAGCTTTTTTTTCGTTTCTTTTTTTTTTCCCATACATTAAAAGATGCTCACCTTAAGATCATAAACAGCGACATCAGCACTTCCATATTCGTCAATATTGAAAACATCACCTTTATCGAGTTCAACAACTTGAAGCTTTGCGCCTTCCAAAATCAGTGCAATCCGAAATGGAAGCCAAGTAGCCATATTATCAAGATGAATTTCTCCATCTTCAAGAAGAGGAAGAACAGACTTTAAATTTACTGAAAATAAATTAGGGAGCGCTTTAATTTGCTTGCTTTGCGTCAAAAGCTGATATTTGTTGCAACCAGTACACCAAGCCTTTGCAGCCGCATCTTTGTGCAAGCTGTTTTCCAAGAGAGTTGCAAACGAGATAATATCAGACGTATCCTTGTCATCCTTTGCCGTTTTTGATTTATTAACGGGTGGGTTTTTGTTTTTTTTGTAAAAACCAAACCTGGAGTTTCAAACCCATGTCAACAACAAATTGCACAGTCTCCCGCATATCTTCTTTTTCACATCCCTGGCAGATGTTCGAATTCACCATTGGAATACCCATTGCTTGCTGCACAAGTGTTGAGCATCCATTCACAGCATTCTTCGCAATCTTCAAATCAGCGCCGCCACTTTCACTGCTCACAGTTTCGAGTATAAAACGATGGAATCCATGCATCATGACACTACAAGAAGCATTTGTAGTACCAATAGATCCAGCAGCAGCAAGTACAGCAGCGTCCTGCTCAAAGAGACCCAAAGCGGCTGCTTGTGGCAGCTTTCCAAACACATACAAGAAATTCGTTGCCTGGCAGTTCGCTCCTTTTGCATCTTCGAGCATTCGAAACAAAAATCCCAATTCACAGAGCAGACAACTTTGTTTCGTGCAAACAACATCAGCAGTTTGTTGCAACATTGCTTGCGGTAACTTGTTGCTGGCGTTACTTTCGGGACTATTATTGCCCGAGATGTTGCTTGAAATATGTGCTTTTGCAATTTCGCGGAATGGCTTGGTATGAAAAAAAAGTTGCAAAATCGAGTTGCAATACGAATTTTTGATATGTGTTTCGAGACCAGAATACGGTGTCTTATTGAAAAATCCAAAATCAAAATCTTCCACCCCAAACTTTGAATATTTGATTTCTACTTGACGATATGGTTTCGGAATTATTGCAAATGCAGTTGAAGATTCAAGAATAGGCTGTATAAAGCACAAACGTAAGATATAATAAAAAAGGTTTAATGGAAAGATTAAAAAGATGAATTACACTATCTCGAGCAAATGGTGTCTTCCCTTTTGATCGCTTTCCTTTCAATCCTTCGCGTTCTTGCTCGCTACGAAATTTCGGTTCTTCCTCTTCGAGAGCAGCAGCTATTCGATTTGCAGCTTCATTCAAGACACTGCGCGCGCTTTGATTTCGTCGAAATCCAAGATTTCCGGGGGTTTTTGCGTATCCAACAAAATCACTCATTTTCACTGCTGCCAATATCTCTTTTGGAATACGCGGTGATGGCTGCCCAATTTCACATACTAAAGCTGAAGATGGCCACGTGGCAGACAAGAGTGTGGTTGCATAATATGGCATACCAACTGTCGAAAGAGGTCTTGTTCAGGGAAAGTAAGATTCGTTTCAAAATTAAAAAATTAAAAAACTTACGTATCGTCACCGACATGGATGATTTCTGATAGGGAATTGGCGACATCTGATTCTCTCTGATATGCATTCACCCTCAAGTCATCATCGTCATCTCCAATACGATCAGAGCTTTTCCACACAGACACAGTTCCAGCAGAAGAAGTAACTGCTAAATAATCTCCTGTGCTACAGTATTCGATACCGGTCATATATCCGTCTAGATCAGTCTTCATCGCATATTCTGGAGAAGAAACGCCGCCAGTATCATTACTAACACCAGCCGGAATCCAAGAAATCAATTTTCCGCTATTTTGACATCCAAGAAAATTAAGTACACCAGGAGCGACTCCAAATCTGAAATAAAAATTAGAGAATTTGTAAAAAAAAAAAAAAAAAAGCAGCCACCTGACAAAAGATGGAGGCGACTCAGCCTCACACAAAACACTCGGCAAAGTTTTAGGGGACGAAGAAACGCGCAGGTCCCACAATTTGACAACCGTTTCCGGAACCATCATTTCTCCTATCAATGAATATCCACAAGTTGCCAAAATACTAGAAGATGAAATATCAAAATCACAAATGACAGCAGTATGTGCCTCAATACGTGCGACAACTTTAGCATAAGGTGCTCGAAGATCACGAAACTGAAGAACGCCAGTCGCAGAGGCACACGCCAGGATTTTTGAATTAGCTGTTGGTGAAACGCGTTTCATCAGAACGTAGCCAGGATTCAGAGAAACGAAACTATCGCCTGGAACAAAATTTCGCAGTACTGTTCCAGATTTAAGACCAATACAGAGTAGTGAGCCTCTAGTCGTTGAGACCAGTACATCAGAATCTTGTGAACACAAACATAAAAAAGGAGATGAACGACTATAAACGAAGACTAAATTCGAAACGCACCAGAAATAACCATGCTCAAGAATGAATCCGAATGTGATGGAGCGACGGTCCACAATGGAGAGAGCGAATGGCGGCGGCGCAAGCTCAATACATAATCGGCAAGCACAAGCAAACCCGCATCGGCCGTCAACAATTGGCGAACGCTGAGTCGCCCAGGAACACATATTCCACACGTATGCAGTGCCAGAGTTGGCGGAACCAACGAAAGAACCCGGCCCTGCCGTTAAAATGCCTCGTTACCAAATCCAATTGTCTGGCACGGGTACAAACTATGCACCTGTTCAGTGCCGATCCAAAGTAATCCCTCCAATACGTCGAAATGTGACGCGGTGATCTGGGTCTGGGTGTCGACAACTCCGGCCCGCGAAAGCTGCGCCATTTGTGTTTTTCTTTGATGTGAAATAACAATGGAAAAATTCGATTCGAGGTCAAGATCGAGATCACGGTCTCGGGCAAGACCTCTTCGCGATGTTGATAAAGAGTTGCAAGATATTCTCGCAAATGCGGGAATCCTAATAGATCCCCACGTATTTCGTATCCTAGCGCAGTTGGTAGAGATGGAAATTCCTGTTACAAATATTGTCGAAACATTGAAATTTATAGTGCGTGAGGATGAAAGAAATCGCAAAGGAGCAAACCACTGATCTCGTTTGAAGTAAACTATTTATTTTTTCATTTTACATAGCAAGAATATTCGCAGTTTTTATGAGGTCAAAATGTGAAGATTCAATCATGGATAAAAGTTACGGATATTGAGTGGACGGCCAACAGCTCTACGAATACGCTCAGCAATACGCGCAGGTGGAATATTATGAACTTCGAAGAATATGCGCTCATATTTTGAATGGCCTGCCAGATCCAGCCCAACAACTGATTCAGGATTTCGATAAAGATGCAGATCTCCCTTTCGTCGGCTTATATGGTTTACAGTTGTTCTGGTTGAAATAGTTTGCATTTGCGGTCCAGTTGGCAGTCCTTTTGCCCAAGCAAACGCTTCGACAGGCCGTATCCGGATTCCTTTAATTTGAGAGTAGTAAATTCGGATCCGTGCATTTCCATAGTAGTAACCAAGCAACTTTTCATTGGCAAATGGAATTATAGCCAGGGACCTGCCGTTAAATTTGATTTCTGGCATGTTGAGTGATTTTTGTGTTTTTTTCACATTCTCATCATAAAGTTTTCATAAAAATTTGGCATCAAATTTTAAAAAAACTTTTGGATATTCAAGTTCAAAGAAGTGAATATTGTGAACGGAAATGGTCAGCTTGAATGTGCAGTTGCTGCAATAGATACAAAAGTCAAGTCAAACTGTTATTACAAATCTTAAATTCAAAAAACAAAAAAATCTTCTCAATTTTTGAAATGAGAGAATATCAGACTTTGATTTTTGTGCAATAAAACAAAGAAATAGATCATAATTCTTTATTTGTTTGCTTTCTTTTTTATCTTCCACTGTTTTCATCAATATGATGATCTTCAAATTTGATGAAGACCCTTGGCATCATTAATTTCCATGTTTCCAGCTTTTCTTTCATCATTCTTGCCATTCTTTTCATTATGCCTGTCATCACATTCCTAACTGTCACCTTCTTCATTGGCCCATGCTGGCTGTTATTTTTCCATAAGTTTACTGTTCTCAATGATGGTTGGTACCATTACCTCCTACCCCTGTACATCCCTTTCTTTTCCTTCCTTTTTTCCCCTTCTTTTTGACTCTTTGCAAATGCAACATTTCTGGGAGATCTTTTTTATCTTCACAGTAAATTTCTTTTGCCACTGTTGCTCACCCTTGTCCTTTCATTTCTAACACTCCTGCAATAACACAAAGAGTTTGGCACTCATTATTTTTTAGTTTACTTTATATTGTACAATGTCTTTTTATTGTTCAATGTAAATAAAAATTGATCTTCCCAGTAAATTTGCTTTTGCTCGCCCTTGTCCTTTTGTTGCAATGACACAAAGATCTTGATGTCCCCCCAAGTTCAATTGACCTCAGAAGATATTCTCAGACTTTCTTTTCTCCATGATAAGTTCTACACTGTTTTCTCAAGCTCTAATAAACAATAGAAACATTCTTTATTAACTCACATAGCCAACAACTGGAGATGGCTATCAACGCAGTGGTGCTGAAGTGTGTTTTCTGAACCAAAACAGCTATGAACTGTGAAAATGGATTTCAAGGCACCTTGTTCAGATCAAATGCCAAATTAATTTTTGCAACAAAGATCCACATAGAATTTTGGCAAAGAATTTTTTCAATCCACATTTACATCTCCTGAGAATTGTATTGCAGCAGCAAGAAAATGTTTCAGACAATTTGGATCAGCTTGCTTTGATTGAGTGCAAATATGAACAAAAAAAATTCCAAAACTTAATCAACTGCAATATTATTGTGCCTCAAAATCCACTCCATTTATACTTTCATATTGATTGGCTGATAGGATTGCATCAGTATTTGAAAAAAAAATTTGTTTTAATCATTCTCACAGTATCACATTTGAACAAGAATCTTTTGTTGCTGCAAAAATACAACTGGGCAAAAATGTATCAAAACTAATTTAATGTTGTGGCCAAGCAAAGATTTCAATTTCACAAACTTGAATATTGGTATACTTTGGAGTGGAAATCAGTAATACTGTTCAATGGGGTTTACTTGCTGATGGCAGGCTGTTAAATATAATGATTTATATTTAGATATACAAACCGAATGCACAATATGAGATTTGATAATTTTTTGTATAATCTTAAGTCTGTAAAATTGGGAGGAAATTTAACTTCCAATTTTGTCTTAAAAATTTTAATCAGAAATTAAATTAAATTAAAATAATTACATTGGGTTTTTGTTTAGTGCTTTATTTTCAGAAAAATAAACAACAAATGTTTGACTAAAAACCTCATGAAAACAATTCAAAGGGAATTCACAACCTTCAGTCATATGGGTGGAATGATACTGAGAAGATGAAAAAGTTGTAAATGCAGTAGGAAAAAGTCCAAAAATGAGGAGTAATATTTAATATTAATATCACAGAGGATAAATGTGTTGATACTATTACACAATAAATACTATAAATATGCTTTTACATTTATAATTTGCTATTTTACAAGATAATTTATTTTGCTTACCAACACATAACTTTCACACAAATTGGTGCCAAATCAGACAATATAATGATATATTATGGCTTAAGATTTATTTTAGTGCACCCTATGCACAAAAGTTTTCCTCTCAACACATTTTTACTCAGAGTATCACTAATATTATACAATTAAATCTCATTTTGCTTCAATACATTAATTTCATTTATCAGAAGATACAATTCAAATCATATATACATGGAGTGCCAATTGGTCATATTGTATTTTGGGATAAATGGGACAATGGCAGGAGGTATCTGCGTAAGTTATTCTTGAATTGTGTGGAGCCATTCTATAATCCAATAGAAGTGTTTTTTGGAATGCTTAAATCAAGACTTTGATAGAACTACAAGGAATGCAGAGTTAATGCTAAGAATTTTCATCTAGTTGTAGCATCTGCCATAATTAAATACCAAAATTTTGATATGAAGCCTGTCTTTCAACATTGTGGTTATCTGGCTGCAACTTTATGTGATCCTCAAGTCACATATAAAAGCAGTATATCAGTCTTTGGTTATAAATAAAGTAATTCAAACACATATTCAACTTTATTTAAAACTTGTATCCATGTTTGGTTATAAAAAAAGAATAGAAGAAACTGCAGGGTTGTGAAGAAACCTGCAAACCTCTTGGCAGTTTTTATCAGTTCTTCTTTGTATATTTGAATCACTTTGCACAGGTTTCATAGTGCAAACCAATGGTTGCAAAGCCCTCTTGAATCTGTAAATAATATGACAGTTAGCTTTCATAGCATTATGCAGATGTTTTGCTTCCTGATCTAAAGTCTTGATTGTACATCTGATTCTTTTTGTAAACTGGTCAACATCATCCAACAGATCCTCAGCAATTGTTGGTTTCTCACATGGAGGGGGAGCTTTAAAATCTTCATAATAGATCAGATTGTAAGGGTAGAATTTGTGTTTTGTAAGATTATTTTTTCACAGAAAAGAAAAACAAAGCCCTTTTAAACCATTGTATTTGAAATTCTAATTTCAAATTCATTCCTTCTCAAA
>JADGJH010000502.1:0-17760 GCA_027596945.1 Physocladia obscura
AACACTTCAATTGGATTATAGAATGGGCAGTAAGCAGGGAGAAATATTGGAACAATTCCAGCAGATCTCAGTTGAAGCATTAGTTCAGAAGATTGATGGATCCTTGCTCCATCAAGAATCCAGACAGAATTACAGCCAGGGTATTGCTGTGTTTGCTTGTGCTTAGTTACCATGTTTAGAGAGTGACAAGTGAATTTCTTCTTGTTGAATGTGCCTTCTGTCTGGTATACTATGAGTACTCCCATACTATTGATGAAACAAAAAAGTGAGATGCAAGGAAGTCTCAAGTACTCCCCTTTTAAATATAGCTTCTTTTCTTTAGAGCATATCCCCATCATCTTAACATTTTGCGATTATCAAACAACACTTTGTCCAAGAATACAATATTGTGTGGCGACCAATCAAGTGAGTTTAACTCACATGTAAACCGCATAATTTCAGAGTCCTGTATGAACATTGCTTGGCATTTGAGACTTTTCCATGTAAATCCAGTTGTGTGTAGAATTTGCCAAATATACAATATGCTTATGGTTTTCTGGAATCATTTGCAGAACACATCTTGGGCTTCATCCAAAATAGAGGGTGTGTGGTGAAGTATTCCACTAACCATTGCTTTTGTAATGCAGAAAACTTGCAATTGACAACTTTTCAGGGCCTTTTTGTCAATGTGGCATTTGATTCGAATTGCTTAATCCATCAGGCAATAGTTCAAGGTGATTTTCAGAAGATTGCCTCAGCCCTTTTTATTGACATGCAATGGAAATAGTAGTTGTAGAGGGCATGTACTTGCATGTTTGCACTGGCTTGCATGGATGTAACCTGAGCCCAGATTCCATCAAAAACTTGGAAAAATTGAAGTTTATTTGGAAGAAAGACATTTTCAAGTGAAATGACAATATTATGACTCAAAATGGCAGAAGAAAAATATTCACAAGCTCTTTTTATTTTTTTATTAGCAGTTTTCTGAAAGTTACTTTCCTGTCAATTTTTAAAAAAATAATTTTAATTTTATCCTTTGAACATGATATTTTCCTTATTTTTCAAAAATGTTTCATATAAACAAAGGTTATTATGCTTTTTAATATTATTTGATGCTTCCAGAATTTTTCTTTTTAAGCATTCACTCACCTGAGATTTCAACTCATCACCAACTTGATTTTCCAACAGCTCATTAAAGTGGCCAATTCAATGGGGTACAAATAACTCTTTACCTTTTAGCACAAGCTGCTTCTTCACATCATCTAATTGGTCCATTCACGATTCCCTTAAATTTCCTGACTTTAATTTGAAAGAAGTTTGAAAGTTTGTGCAAAACTCTTTCAAAAACCAATTTTGCAAATGATATAATGATACTCCAGACTTCAATAACTGAACTTAAATTTTGTTGGATCCAACATTTTCTTGAATTTCAACACAATCTGGAAAATTGTTGCTAAATGTGAAGTGGTGCATCCTTGAAATACTGATGATAATTGCATCAAAGTAAATTTCCAGAAATTTTAAAAAATGGTACCAGGTCACATCACAATTATGAAGGCAAAAATTATTAACACTAGAATTGTTTGTAATTTATGCAAAATCTTTGGTGTTCTTGCTTTGAATTTTTTCTTCCAAAATTTCCATCTAGTGGAAATTTTTTTATGTCCAGCAACCATGAAATTGAATGAAATATTTGTTTGATTTCCAATAATTCAACAAACTCTGACACCAATCATCTTCTTGTTTTTATTCTGACCAGCACAATTATGTGCATCATCAACAGATTTAATTCCAGAAGAAAAAAAAACATTTGCATGTAATGGTAGCAAATTCCACATGTATTTGCAGCAAAATTTGTACCTCAGGTGAGTTCACTGTTTTTATATTAATGCAACAATCACAAAAACTAGGTTTTGATTATGTAATTGTGATAAATTTGCATTTTTGTTTCCAAATCTCAGGCATTGTAGTTTGAGACACTAGTTTCTCATATTTGCCATCCTTTGAGTGTAGCTTTGGATATTATTAACCTTCAAGAAAGATTTTTCAAATCTTTGAAAGAAAAACTGTTTTACTATTTTCAAGACAGGAAGTATCACTTTGAAGTGGAGTATAATTTAAAGGTACACAGAAACACAGTATTCTTTGAACAAATTGATGACATGAATGATTAAGGACATGATGATATTGATGATGGATGAGAAGATAAAGAATAAAATATGCTAATGAATATTACTGTTTTTGTAATTTTATTTAATACAAAAAGCTAAGAAACCAAAACCAAAACAAATCAATCACACAAATTCATATCTTTCAAATTTCCTTTGAACAAGCAAATTTGTGTCATATAGGCTCCAACTTCTCTGTACTGACAAACCTAGTTTCAAATAGTTTCTGGCTGCTTTGCATATATTTGAGAAATTTCAAAAACTCGTTTGTGGTAAAAGACATAGTTGTATAAGGCACGAGATTTCGTGTTTTCACAGGTGGGTGCAAAACAATGTGCTGCAGGTTTACAGGCATATTTGGAGGCATAGAATGCCTAATTGCAGATATATTTGTACTGGCCACCTTGTATGCCATCAATTCACAGCAATTGGTAGTCTCTCACAGGATCTCTGCAGTGCTTTGTTGAAATCAACAATCAGAAATTTGGGGGAAAAGCAACAATACTGCTTTTTTTAAAATTTTTTTTAAAATTATTTCTGCCCAACCCGTGTACTCTTTTGTGACCCCTTCTTCCCAAGACCCTTCTTCTTCCGTGTGTCTTTTTTCGACATAAGAGTGCGTGATCGAGTCCCGTTCCCACCTTCCCAAAATCCCCCTTTGAATCGCCGCGTCAACTCGCGGCCACACAAACATGAAGCTTGCTGTGAATAGACTTGCTCACGCGAGCAGTATCCACACACCATACGAGTCGCCCACTGCATATCATGGCCATCGCTCTTGTTTGCTTCGTGGCATAAGTCGCAAGGAAATACTGAAACCAACATATATTTAAAAAAAACAATTTAAAAAAAAACATGTTTAACAAAGGAGTTGCCAAAAAACCTTTTCCACAGCACGGAAATCTAAACCATCTATAAGATTTTCGGTAATGATTGCACGCTCCGTTCTGTGGTAATGGCTGGCCATACACAATGCCTTCATCAGGTGTCCCGCGTTTTTTCTTTTGTGGTTTCAGCGCCATTTTCGAAGCCACGGCCGCTTGGGCTGCTATATTCGGTATCAGTCGTATAAACTTGATTTCATTGACTGTTTGAAAAAAAATAAAAAATTTAGTAAATTCATAAATGAAAAATAAAGAAAAACTTAACTCATAATCTCCATTCTTGCATGACAAGAACAACATCCAACCTTCATTTCAGTATTTCCACGGGGCAAACTCTTCAGAACGCCAATCCCTGCTGTCGGCTTATCGCAAACACTGCAAGTGACTCGCCAAGCACTAGGCAACATGTCGACAACAGAACACGCGTCAAGGTCTAGATACCCAACTGTCTGCGAATTTGCGTGCACAATCGACGGCCTGTAAACACATGATAGCGGTATCGAGCATGTTGGACACGATCGTGGCTGTTGCTGCTGTTGCTGTTGAGTTTCGGTGGCGGCTACACTGAAATCAAAGTTTGACTTGCATCGGATACATGAAAGGAGAAATTTCGGCGTAATACATTCAAGAAGTGAGATTCCTTTAATAGAATGGTCAATGAGTTTGATTTGTGTTCCGCAATGCTCGGAATCAATGAATAATGACGACAACGGTTCAGTGACTGTTTCTTCTTGTTTTTTTTCCTCAGTAACAAGCAGTTGCCCCTCATGTATCGATGCCGTTGACTCTGTTTCATGAAAATCAGACCCTGTTCCGCAAGATTCGCTTCCCTCATCATCTTCATCCTCATCTTCGCCAACCGGAACACCATAATAAAAAACATGCCTTTTTACAAATCGATCTGCATCAACAACACCAGCAAGATTCACGCCATGAAATCCCGCATTCACGCGCTCAATAACACTTTGCCTCAGTTCTTCAGGACTCCGCGAATTATTGGTCACAAATCCGACAACGCCAACAGTATCCAAATCGTTTGCGAGCCCAGAAAGCAGAATTTCAAGCTGCCGATCAAGCCAGTTTGTCATACCGAGCAGAACTTGCCCAGCGATAAGCGTTTCCCTGCTGTTGCTGTGATTGCCGTTTCGGGTTGCTATTGTGTGAATGGTGTTGTTGCTGAGAAGCGCGTCGATTTTACGGCGCCAGCCATTTTCAACGACCCGCGCAAGGTTGGCAGGGATTTCGGGATTCAAGACTTTGATTCGCGTGCCAGAGAGGATCGTAGAAATATGCGGGATTTCGTCGGGCAAAAAAGAGCGCGAGGGAATAATTAAGCGTAGTTTCAGGGCTTCGAGATCGAATGGAAAATCCGGATCAGTAGGCGGCATATCGAATTGAATAATCGTTGGTGGCAAGTGTTGTTTTATCTGTTGGTATTGATGTGGCGAAGCAGTGATATTTGTGGATGATGTTGATGACGGTGGTGAGGTGGATGGCGTAGTAATTATTATTGGCGTATTACTGACAATAGTAAATGAAGCTCGAAATCTACGTTCAATGCTGCGTAGTTCGAGCTGTATTGGCGTCAGGTTTTCTGACAGTTTTGGAGTGGGACGGGAAACAGGTGCACGATTTGTTGACACCTGTGTCATCGGTGACCGAGATTTGACGCGAAATTCAACTTGTTGAGACACCGCAGGCAAGGGTTGAGACTGAGATTCGTTTGCAACAGTTGCTTCCGAGTTTGGCGGTTGCGTTTGTTGTTCGGGTGTTGAATTAACTTGTGTCACATTGGATTTGCGTGGCTGCTTCTTTTGCCCGCGTTGAAGCGGACTTTTTTCAGTCTTGTTTTGAATCGATTCCGATAATATGCTCCCATTCTCGTTTTTGTTAGTTGTTTCTAGGATTTCGGTTTTGGCAGCATGCACAAATGTACAGGAATCTCCATTCGCGCAGCCCATTTCAGTTCCAAAGAAGCGACAGATGCGCTGTCGATTATTGCGTCTGTTTTTGCTATTGCCGTTGATAGTGTTGCTGATGTATTCGGTTTTCATGTCAGTCGAATTTGACAGAAAAATTATCAAAAATCGTTTTGCACAAAGGTTCAAAGTGTATCCACTCATTCAAAACCTCATCATATTTAGCCATTTTTAGCTCGATTTGAAGATAAAAAGTATTAATCCATGTATCTTATTTGAGTTAACCTTTTTTAATTTTGAGTTTTCTTTCATAATCATTTCCGCTCTTAATTTTCCAGCTTTTGAATTTCAATGTGGAACACATTATTCAAATACACATACATAAATCTGTGGATATATTTTCGACAATAAAGTTAACATATACATAAAACTGTGGAACCATTTTTGACTAACTTTACTGGCTTAGTTGATGTGAACACCAATGCCACTGTATTCTACTATACTTGTGCAACTTCTATAAATAAAAATGCTACCCCATTGCTACTTGTGAATTGTGGTAGTGCCAATTGTGTTGAATTTCATAGACAAAATTGATCTACTTGATGCAAAATGTTAGTGCTCAATAAAGTAATTGAAAAAGATAAAATAAACATGGTGGATGTGAGATGTTGAGCCAAACAACAGCTGCAGAGGGTATCATTACAGTAGCACAAGGCACTATGCAATTAAAACTAACCAGTTGTCAAAGATCAATCTAAAAGCAGTATAATTGATTTCCACAGTGAGAATTATAATGCAGATTATAACAATACTTTTCAGTTGGAAAACAAAGCCACATATTCCAAACTTGATAAAAGCAGCCAATCTAATCTTTCAAATAGACTTAAAGCAGTTAAATTATCTTTTGGAGTTGTTTTCAATCAAAGAACTAAACAAAAACATGAAGCACCAATTAAAGTTTTAAAACAAGTGACAGCAGCTGATTGAGGACTGTTTGTCTGTACTTTTTCATACCAATCTTGAGGGCTTGTTTTGCAAGATATGTGATAGCAATACAGTGATACAATGCACTGTGTACTCCCCATAAATTGGAGTTTGAATTAAAATTTTGTGACAATCACATCAGCATTCTGTTGATACTTTCCACCCTCTGCTCACAAATAGTGGAAAAAAAAATATCTGGAATAAATTTGAGAGTCTATTAAACTTAAAAGAATAAATGTACAGTATACAAGCTGAATGCACAATTAATGAGTACTGAATTGGATATAAAAAATTTTATAAACCCGAAAATAGAAATTTGACTTACGGGTCTCTGGTTAAAGGATTTACTTTCAAAAATGGAAGATTAATGTTCTAACTGTGTCTCACAAATTCAAACAGAAAGAAATTTATTATTAGGAACTTACGTTAGACACAAATTTTGGTATTTTATTTTTTGCAGTTCTATTCTTGGAAAAAATAGACAGACGATTTTCAAATTGAATCTGCGGATGAGGATTCAACAGAGTCAAATTGAATGCTGCAACAATTTGCGAAGTGTGGCTGTACAGATTGATAATATCATGTTTTTATGTCCAAATTATAATATTAAATGTTAAATTGCCAACTTATTGGTTTAGCTGTCACCTTTAGCCCAATTCTTTGATTTTAGACTACTATTATTCATTACTTTCATTATTCTCTTTCATTTTGCTTTTTTCAATTTTTTCAGACAAAATTTCTTGTTCTTCCTGGAATATTTCTTGGGGCCTGAAGGAATGCATAACTAACACATTTTGTCTGAGCTACCTTTTTTTTTACATTTCTTGTTAGGTTTGCTCGCTGTGTTTGGAATGGGAGTTGTATTTTTGGAAAAAAGCACAAATTGCTATAAAAAAAACTTCCTCTCTTTTCATCCACTTCCAAAATCAGAATTCAAACGGTCCTGAGTTATTCATATGATGCAGAATTATGTTGTTTAGGTGACTCCAGTTATCAGATTAAATAGGGAGGGGCGAGGGGTGCATATGCTGTATGAGTATGGCAAATCACTTTCTGATTTTGCTGTCAGAATTAACAGCGGTCAGTCATTTCTCTAAATCTTTTGAAGATTTTTTGCATATTTGTTGAAGGTGTTAAAAATTTTCAACGGCACCCACAAACAAACCATCACTCAATGTGTTAGACATGAATAAAATATTCGCTTGACAGATAGGCCCGTATGTAATCCTTGTGATATGGTCATTGTATCTTAATGATGAAGGTAATGCAGCTCAACAGTGAAATTCATTAGAAAATTTTTCGTGGGGTAAATAATACGGAATCTTTCAACGGCAATTTTGAATTCTTCTAACTTCTAGATTTATTAAACTGGATCTCAGTTTGACAAGGGGTGGATGAGTGGGTTGAGTGGAGATAATGGGTTTATGCAGTTTGCCAGTATTCACCAAGAACGTTGCCGGCCGGGTAGTAGTCACATACAAGAATGTAGCATAGCTGGCCCAAGTTGTCGTCCTGGCCCCAAGCGGCGCCGCAGCCAACGGAAGAGGTGGAGGCCCAGGCAACCTGGGTGGCGTGGTTGAGCTCGCCGTCGTCGAGCGACTCGCCGGCCCACTCGTTGAAGAGGTCGGTGACGCTGCTGTCGACGTAGCCGGCGTCGCCCTCGCCCATAGCCATGTTCTGGCCGTCGCTGCCGTAGTCGCCGTGCTCAAACAGGCAGCCCTGCCCGGCCAGCGTCGCGGCCCAGTCGCCGGCCTGCGACGCGAGCCCGGCGTCCCATCCCAGCGAAGACGCCACGCCGTTGTTGGCGCGGAACGCGTTGTGCAGCGCAAGCAGCGTCGCCGCGTCGCTGCTCGAGAGTTCCCCGTTGGTGTCGCTCGAGCTACCAGAAGAGTCGGCTTGCTGCGTGGCCTGCGTCGTGGCCAGCGTCGTCGTCGTCGTCGTTGGCACAGTCGAGATCGCAGTCGCAGTCGCGGTCGCGGTTACCCCGGCGGCGATCACTCCGGTACCATTTCCGCTGGAGTGAGTACCGTTGACACTGCTACTGCCGCTCGACGATGATCCAACGGTTGTTGCCGACGAACCACCATTGGTTGACGATGAGTTACTAGTTGCTGATGTTGATATTGACGCTGACAAAGGAACACACACGGCCGGCGTAGTGTCACTGGCCAGGGCATGCGCGCAGTCAAGTCCCGGATTAAGTGCCTGGAACGTCGCCAGCGTGATCCCCGTTAGCTCAGCCAGTTGCGTGCAGGTCGGGGTGCCGCTTATTGCAAGCGTTGCGTTGCAATTGCTCGCAATTTGCACAAGCAGCCCCGGATGTGCATGCCCCATTGCCGTTTTGCCCAGATACATGCCCGTAACCGTCTCCGTCTCAGTTATTGCAGTCATTGCTATAACCAGCAACAGCCTTTGCCATCCCATCTCCCGTTGCTCTTTCAATTTGTAAAAATGAATTCAGATCTGGCAACAAAAAAAATATTCAAACAGAAATAAACAGTGAACAAGTGCTCTTTTTTTTTCACACTTTTATTTTAAAAAATATCTGAAGAATAATAAGCAAAAATGAAAAACACAATAAAAAAAAAAAAATCACACGAGGGTTCACAGAAAAAAAAAAAAAAAATACAAGGGTTTTCAACGTCCAAAAAGTTTGGTAAAGAATTCAGCAACCTTGTTTTGCTTGGGTGGGTCTAATGTCAATTTTGCAGCATCTGTAAAGACATCGTTCACACGTGCACCAGTTTTTGCAGAACATTCAATATATTGTTTTGCGCCAATTCGTCGAGCCAAGTCAAGCCCCTAGTGTCGCTTTTATTACTATTGCCATTATTCCTTGGTTTTCAACAAATACCTCATCCGGTTGAACAAAGGATTGACCGTTTGCTTGCAATTCTGCGATTCGTGATGGAGAGGTACGCTGGTCAGCTTTGCAGGCCACAAGGATGATTGGAACACCTTTCGCGTAATATGAAACCTCAGGAATCCACTGTGTTCAAACAAAAAACAAAAAAAATTTAGAAGGGTCCAATAGAGAGGGGAAGAGAGAAAGAAACAGATGTTGTTGCATTTTGAATTATAATTGATGAGGGAGAATTCAAAGAAAAACGCAACCTTCTGCAAAACATTTTCAAACGAGTCTCGGTCATCAACAGCGAAGCACATTAGAAGAACGTTCGTGTCGGGATATCCCATGCGGCGAATCTGTTCAAAACCCTCCTGCCCGGCAGTATCCCAGAGCGAAAGACCGACAGTTTGTCCATGTGCAATGACATGCGCGGTGTGTGTTTCAAACACTGTCGGAACATACTCCTGAAAAAAAATATTCAAGCCGTTAAAAATCATCAAGTAATACCCCCTTTTTTTTTCTCTTTCGGTAATGCGCTCATTTGCTTTGCTGCAGATTTCTGCTTGCAAAATCCTTCTTTTTTTCTTTTTTTTTTTTCGTCGTTCGCTTGCTTTGGGTTGGTGCGTTTCGGTTTCTGTTTTCATAGTGTTGGTGATTCATCTGCTAACCTCTGGAAACTCCTGGCGCACATAAACTATCAGCAAGCATGTTTTTCCGCTTCCTGCATCACCCACTACCACCAGTTTCCTCTTGATTGGCCCATTGCTGCGTGCCATGGTTTCGTGCAAAACAGGCTGATGGGGGAGATTTGTTTAGAAATTTTTTGATTTGTTTTGAACTTTTTTTCGTGGCCTCCTTCTCTTTCCCTTAATAACATGTATTTCTTGCATAAAAATATGTTTTTCACAGTTTTGAATTTTATAATGGGAACTATCTTTATTTTGAATCCTGCGAATTGAATTGCTCCAAGTCTTCGGGACCGAAACTATCAACAAGCAAATCGCGCAACACATAAAACTTGACGCTTCCATCATTCTGGAACAGATAGACTTGCAAATCTTTGCCAAATTCAACCATAAACTGCCGACAAAATCCACATGGCGACGTAAATTTGTGCAGATCCGTAACGACTGCGATCGCCAAGAATTTACGGTGCCCCTCGCTCACGGCTTTCACAAATGCGGTACGTTCCGCACAGATAGCGCCGCCTTGTTATTTTATTATTATTATTTATTTCCCCCAAATATTTTAAATAAACAAAGGGCAGTTCAAAAACACAATTTTTTAGCAATTTTACCGTAAGACGCATTTTCAACATTGCAGCCTGTAAAGATATCGCCAGATTCAGTCAGTGCCGCAGCACCGACAGGAAACTTTGAGTACGGCGAATACGAGCGGGATTTCGTGAGCACTGCGGCTTCGAAGAGAGTGTTTTGGATGGTCTGGGGGAGTTGTGTGGCTGCAACCAAAAAAAAGTGAGATCCACGCAGAGTCCGACAGATAGATGCAAGGTGGGAAAAAATTCGATGTCAGTGTTTCTGTCTAATTGTTTTGCTGATGTTTTTTTTTGGTTTTTTCATTGTTTCTTCTGAACTCAACTGCCATTCGTCGATTTGATTTGCGCCACAAGTTCAGGGGAGAGATTGACTTTCGCCATTTTATTTTATTTTTTCTCAAACAAAATCAGAAAATAAAAAGAGATCAAGTTATCTATTGTTTGCTGATGGTTTATATTTTTTATCAATTATTATTTTTCCTTCACTATTAGGAGGGCCGAAAGGATCCTCCTCGGTTTCGAAATTGAATTTTGAAAATGAGGATGCACAGGAAGGTGAAAGCAAAAAAGTCGTTTGCGCTTTTGATCCAGCAGGTGTCCCTCAACGCAACGGCAAAAATGAATCCGCAATGGCTACACAATACCGAAGAGTCGTACGCGCAGTTTGTTGGCGGAGGCTTGGTGAAGCCAGCGGGTTTGATAGCGTCGTCGTCGACCGAAATTTTGAAAGAAGAAAGAGGAGGAAACCAAGCAGGTTTGGTGAAACATGAGGGAATATCAAATGAAGGAGCTGAAGTGATAACCATGAAGGTGAACGAAGGACAACCGCAAGAACAAAAACAGGGTCATCAGCGCGTGTGGTCGTCGGCTCCGGCGGATTCATACGAAAGGGAGGAACAAACCAAGGGTGCAAATACTGCCATGTTCGCGTTCGATATCGACGACTCTTTCGAAAATCATCATGACAACAGTAGTACCTCGGTTTCGTTGACAGCAACTACCTCTTCAACCTTGTTTGCTTGCGACGCGTGTAAAATAAAATTCTCCAAAGTCTCGACCCTACACCAACACCAACAGCTCGCTTTGTGTGCAAAGTTTCCAGCTACTGCATCGTCCCAACCACAGCCACCCCAACAACTCCAACTTCAATCCCCGCCACCCGCACAGCAACAGCAACAACAACAAAAACAACAAGACGCGTCACCTCAACTGCAACCGCAAAAACACAATCCCCACTTCCACGAACCGCAATTCAAATGCCCCCACTGCCACTCCGCCAGCTTCACAACGGTGCGCGGCCTCACGAAACACACCCAAGTCATGCACCGGCACGATAACCTCTACTCGTGCCCGCACTGTAACACCTGCTTCCCAAGCCTGCGTGCCTTCAAAATTCACGGCCGCCAAGTGCACCAGGGCCGCAAACCCGATATTCTGTGCGACGCGTGCGGCGTCCAGTTCAAAAACTGGGCGCAGTTTAGATACCATGCGCGTGAACACAACATTGCGCGTCGCGAGGAGATTCGGTTGCGTAAAGCTACTGCGAAAGGGGAAGGGAAAAGGCATGGGGCCCATACAAAGAAGAACGTTCATGTTGGTGACAGTGGTGATGATGATGACGACGACATGGGTGCTGTAATTTTTATCAATGAGAATAGTGATTGCGAAAGTTTCTCGGTGCGTGTGAAAGAAGAAATAATGGACGAGGATTACCAAAATGAAGAGGATGATGAAGATGAAGAATTCCGGGATAGTAACTCCGAAGATATTACTCTGAATATGGATCTAATTCTTTCAAATACTGGTGCTTCAAATCCTCTGTGTTTCTTCAGTGAATGATGGCTGAATAGTATATTACAGAAATCACTGCTTTGCAATCAAAATCTGTTTTTTTCGTTCTCCTCTCTGTCATAAAAAGAAACAACGTTTATTCTTTCAAAGATGCTGAAGCATTTGTTGTTGTCCCAACAATAAAAGGATGCACCAGCGCCTCCTTCACTGTTAAGCGCCCTTCCGGCGCCAAATTCAAACTCCTTTCCAAAAAGTCCACAAAATGCCCGACAATCTCTTTCTCCTCTTTCCCTACCCCACCCATCCCTCCACCAATGAGCCGCGTCTTAATATCTTTACTCGCTTTCACTATAGCCAGCGGCCGCACAATATTTGTAGTTATCGCGGCTCCCGCAGTCGTTGCTCCAACATCCGTGTTTGCGTTGGTTGTTGTTTCAATTTGCAGAAAATTCAAACTCTCGTCGAAATGAAAGTTTGTGAATTGACCCTTGCGTAACATTTTCTTAGGGAATGGGCCTTTCACTTCTTGCATATAACGAAGCATTTGATTATTACTGCGTCCCGGAAATAATATTTTTCCCGTGTAGAGTTCGTACAAAGTGCATGCAATTGACCACATGTCCATAGAAAAGTCATATGGAAGTCCAATTACTATGTAATTTTGAAAAAAATAATAATGAGTATTTTAATTAAAATAATAAAGAATAAACCAAACTAATTTCAGGCGCCCGATAAAACCTCGATACGAGATACGGTGTAATTTCGTTTTCGGAAGCGTCAGAGGCACTTCCCAAGTCACAAAGCTTAAGCGTATTTTTTGATTCGGAAACAAGAATATTATCCGGTTTGATGTCCGCGTGCAGAATATTTCCTTTGCGCAAAAGAGAGAGACTAAGAAGAAGCTGTTGGGCGTAAATTCGCACAGCTTTAATGTTTAGTCCAATATCTTTTCCAAATTTTTTTAAAACTTCGCGTAAATTCATACTTTTGTAATTATAATCAATTAGCACGTGAGTTTTAAGATGCAAAATAAATGTACGAAAAAAAAGAGAAAGAAATTAACCTCATGGACTCAAACACCATACATAAATGATTCTTGTGTTCGAAATGCCTAACAAGACGAATAACATGCTTTTTATCGTCTGGATCCAATTCCGCCAGCTTCTTCAAAATGCTAATCTCTTTCATTCCAGCGCGATGCATTGTGTCGTTGTTTCGAATTACTTTTATGGCAACATCAACATCTCCGTTTTTCGTATCTCGTGCTTTAACAACTGAACTAAACACTCCGCGACCAAGATTTTGATAAACATGGTACCGGCTATCCAGAACTTCACCTAATATAATACCTTGTGTAAACAATGGAGGAAAAAGATTTTAAAAATGGGTCAATCGAACGCAAGAAGTTAAAATTTGGAATTGCTTACGATAATAGCCATCAGAATCATCCCAGTTATCAATTAATGCGGGATTATCTGAAGATCGAACCACAACTGCCGACTCTAGAATCTGTTTTAGATTGATTAAAATTTAAAAAAAAAAAGAAAGAAAAAAAAGGAACATAATAATAACATGAGTCGTTCCCGTATTTGTCAAATCTGCATCAAGGGCAAACATATCATCCTCCGCAAACATATCAAATTCGGCATCTTTTTTCGATACTTTTTTCCCCTTCTTCTTGGCTCCTCCAACTTTCCCCTCAACATCATTATTTGTACCACTGGCAATAACTCCTGAAAAATTGATTTGCCCCTTTGGATTGAATATATCGTCATCATCTTTTACATTTGCAATTTTATGCGTTGCTGTTGTCGCTGTCGCTACCGCCGGCTTCTTCTGGCGATGCTGCTGGTCGTTTGCGCCATCTTGGTTGGGATCGTAGTCTGCCGCCGATATTTCCGCTTCGCCCATTGTTATTTTGGTATCGCTCCCGTCAATGCTAGCTGTTGCTGTAAAATTGACAGTGTTTTGTAGCTGCAGATCAGTCACCTCGTTCAGCTCGTTTTTGGATTCCGTCTGTTCGTTGCTGACTGATAAAATAACATTAATTAAAGTATTATACACATATATGTTTTGAGAAATGTATAGATTCTGTCAGAAAAAACTCACGTTCATCGCCAGGAATAATGGAACTTGAAATTTTTTGGGAGTCAGGAGACTCAGCAAACGAAGCAACTTGATCTGTCGGAGGTGATGTTGCGGATACAGAATGATATTTTTGCAAAATTGCAAGTCTGCGTTTTCTCCTTTCTTCAATTAGTCGCAATTCTTCGGTATCTTCTTCACCAAAAACTGCAACTTCCGTTATATTAGACCCATCGCCGCTAGCAGTAGCATCGTCGCCGGGTTGCTGTTTACCGTCAATCTTGGTATCTTGTGGCGCAGATGCTTCAGCAGTCGTAGTGGTGGCACTGTTGCCCTCTTTTTTATCACGCGACTCTGATATGAATTTGTCAGAACGATTGGATTCAATAATATTTTCAGAAACCGTTTTATCACTCCTAACTGCAACTCCCATGCTATCTTTAAAGCTCTGATGCTGCTGTTGCTGATGTTGAGAATGACTATTTTGATACTGATTTTGTTGCTGTTGTGGAGGGTGGCGATTGTCTGAATATCTATCATCCGCGCGCTGTTGACGATAATCACGACGCGAGTCTCTTTCACGATCTATTTCCCCGTAGCTGCCACGCCATTGAGTAGAATAGTAATCTGCGCGTGCCGGCTCTCGACGGCGTCTGCTGAAGCCAGAATCTTCGTCAGGAGGCGCTGCGGTGCCTCGCCCATTGCCACCAATGGCTCTACTGTAAGCGTCTCTATCACGTAAGTCCCGCTCTCGGTCGTAATAGTCATAATCGTAATCTCTACTATTGCGTCGGTCGCGATTGTTGTTCGAAAGGGCATAGTCACCTCTTCGCTTGTCTCTGCTTCTTTCGCGTTCGCGGGGTCTCGAGCCCAGAGCTCTGTCTCTGGCTGGAGATACACTGCGACTGCGACTGCGACTGTGAGTGCGTGCGATTCCGGCTTTTGATGGGGAAAGCGAGTGGTGTTTCCTGTGTTTTTTGCGGTCCTTGTCCCTGCTGTGTTTCGCGCTGCTGGACGTTGACGATTTGCGATGCTTTTTGTGCTTGCGTAGAGGTTTCGCAGAATCAGTTGTATCGTTATTAATGTTGCTGTCGTTGTTGCTGCCGTCGTTGTTGTGTTCGTTGTTGTTTTCTTTGGCTATGCGAATGTTGCCCGTGTCTGTCTCGGATGCTGAATCCGACAGCTCATCGCCGGAAACTATCTTAACGGCACTGTCACTGTCAGTTTCTATTGCCTCTCTGGGTTCTCTGGTCTCACTGGCGTTAATGTTGGTGTTGCCTTTGACCGTAGTAATATTTGGCTTCCCGTTATTACTAACACTTGCGCTCACGCTCACATCGAGAGTTCCCGTATCCGACACTTCACCAGACTCAGCTTCAGACACTACATTTGTCTCTTTGTCTCCTTCGTCTAAAGCCTTCCGTTTTAGCGTTGGTACTTGCGCAGTCAAACCTGTCATTTCGCTCTCTTTCAAAAAACAAAAAATAGTGAGAAAAAGTCAACTTTATTACGCCGCGATCGCGTACTTTCTCTGCGGAAAGTGTGTGAGCTTCTTCTGTGCCTTTACGGTCTTGAGTGACAATTCGCTCTTGGTTAGTCTGCGACGGATAGCACGAGTTCTCTTGGTGCGCAGGTCCAATGGAACGTACTTTGCTCCCTTGTAGAAAAGACGGAGCTGGTCACGCTGCACCTGACTAATGACAGTATTGACACGAGCAATGTCCTTGCGAACAGAAGTACTAAGAACACAAGTCAGTAACCCCAGAAAAATTATAATTTATTCAATTATACGAACATCTTTGGAACGGAATTTTGTCCTTGACCAGAAGATGAGGAAGCCTGCTTAATCCTAAGGGTGGCAAGTTCACTCTTCAGATCTTCGAGAGTGCGAGCGAGATCAACCTTGCTCTTGGTGCGGAGTTCGTAAGCCTTGACCTGAAACGAAAATTATCCAGATAAGTAAAAAAATCCAGAATTGTATCATAATTGGCAATGCTTTCGCGGTGGTCGAATTCAGAATATTAGAGAGGTAAATTGCGATCTCGCTAAAAACTCGTCAGTGGTCGTATTCAACGATTTTAAATCCTCGATTGCAAGATCCAATAATTTTTACAATTGAATAACGGTCTCCACAGTGTCAATCCAGCTCAGAGAGAAGTTTGAATGAAACAATAAGTGTCAAAACTTGCCAACCGACTACTTTTCAATCCTGCTTGCATTGAGCTAGTAAATGGATTCGCACAATCAGCTTAAGCATTAGCGAGTCGGCGGAATTGCGGATTTGTGGGATAGCGAATGGATAGTAACGATGGGGATGGACTAATGAAGAGTTTGGTGATGGACGGATGTCAGACTCCACCATTTTTCTGAGACGAAAGTGAGGAAAATGACAAAAGAACCTCAACATTTGGATATTGATGAGCGTGCGATGACGGACGCCTCGCTGGCAATGGAATCACTGGCACATCTCGAGACAATGCTGGAGCAGAGCGGCTTCGAGGACGGGCGGCGCGACGGCCGCGAGCTTGGGCGCGCCGAGGGGTTCGATCTCGGGACGCGCATTGGTACAAAGACGGCGCGTGAGCTGGGATTCTACCTGGGCGCCACGCAATGGCTACTGCGCGATCACAATTTCAATGACAATGCCAATACAAATCACAGTCAGAAGTACAATGGGAATTCCTTTGTCAACGAGAGGTATTTGTCCATCCATCCATCCCTTGCAACTAATGCTTTCGTGTTCTCAGAGCTGCAAAAGTTCTTCGCGCCATTCTCGCCATGATCGACTCTTTCCCTCACTCAAACGATCATTCCCTCGACATTGTTCCGCTTCTGGAAAAAATTCGCGCAAAATTTAGACTTGCAACGGTCTTATTAAAAATGAAAGAGCTGCTGGATTTCGATTCCATTGATTTCAATGCTGTTGCTTCCGATAAAGATCCCATTGCCTATTCTGAAGATTCTACTGTTGCCACAGCGTTTGATGAGTCCATTTCGATAGCATTTGATTCTGAAATTTCGATAGCAAATTCTTCGGAAATAATATCTGAAGCTGTAAACAATCATTCTAACTCAAAGAAATCTCAACAAACAAGGCGCCCGGATCTGTCATTTTAGCTAGCCTCGTTGCATCATTTTTTTTACACCCCGATACAGCGCCGCTGTATCGGGAGGTTAAAGTCAACGTGAAAACGATGCATTTTTCACTTTTTGAAATAAATATATGCCAAATACATTCTGCCGCTGTATCGGGAGGTTAAAGTCAACGTGAAAAAGATGCATTTTTCACTTTTTGAAATAAATATATGCCAAATACATTCTGACTCTCTTGATCTAGATTTTACATTGGCAACCTTTCAAACTCTGAAAATCTATCAGCTTTATTGGTATCAAGTGCTTCTGTTCTTGCAAATATCACTTGCAGGAAGCATTCTCACATCAATAATCCTTCCCACAATATTTGTTGACAAAGCTTCTCACATTGCAATTCAACTGAATTTTACTGTATATGATGATGTCAATGTTGTAGTGTCTCATTTGGGTCTTGTTTGGCTCATGGCCCACAATACAATGTTAAGCTTCAGTTCCTTTTTTAAGGAAAACTCCTTTTTTTTAGGAGGCTGATCTTTTCTAAAAACAAGAAAAAAGAAACAGAAAAAGGACCTCAAACCCAGAATTAATTACGGAGAATCATTCCAAAATTTGTAAGGGCTAACCTCAGAAAATTCACAAAATCCTGATAATACATATTAATACATCTTTATGAATTATTATGCATTGTGTAACTTTTTTTTCATTTAAAATAAATTCAGAATATATATAATAG
>JADGJH010000503.1:0-17756 GCA_027596945.1 Physocladia obscura
TAGCAAATACGAACGATGCAGTTTCTACTTGAAGTTTAGAAAATTCGGTCACTGAGTTAGATGAAATCACATTGTTCTGCCACTGCTGATTATGGTTACGATTATAGCCATGCATATTTTGTTGCTGTTGCACAAAGATATTTTTCAAGTCCAATCCAGAAATATGACCAACAAGAATCTTGATACACTGCAGCTGAATAGCTGTTGGAATGATATATTTCTGTTAAAAAATTCAACTGTGAATAAAGAAAAAGAGGAAGAAAAAAACAGAAAAAAAAATACCCCGCCATTACGAGCTACATCAATATAGTCGTTCTGGGAAAGCCACAAGTCCACTAAAATCTCAATAAAAAACTGCGAAATCGCGATTTTATTTGCCAAATCAAGATTATTTTGGCTTCTGGAAATTTCAAATGACAAATGAATTTATGTTCCCCTATGATGCATGTGTTAATTTCCATACCTAAGAGACGCGCTTGTGAAGATATTGGCAGTTTGTTTTACAGAAACTTTTCCATACTCCTGCTGATTTGATTGACCATTGCGCTTTTTGGATTCGTTATTGAATTCGCTAGACTGTTGTGGAAAATATTGGGTAGGTTCAGGCTTTGGAGCAAAAAAATCGAGATATATTTTTAATGTTGAAAAATAAACATCGTCAAGATTCGTGAAATGAATAGTATTTAGAGACGCTGAAGATTGTTTGTATTGATCGGACGGGCCTCCGAGCAAAAATGCAGGTGCAAGGCTCATTTGAGCTCCGGAAATAGATTTGCTTAACGATTGAGAACGAGATTCCTTTGATCCATGATTTTTAGATATGAAACCAAAAATGAACGAACAAACCACAACTGGGGTGATTGATAAAATCGCATGAGCGAAATTAAATAAGAAAAATTCCAACATATCTGGTTTTTTTTTTTTATCAATGAAGTTTCGGCAATAATTAATTTTAGAATAAAGACTAAACTGAGACGAATGTGTGAGGGATCCGATGTATTGTTGTTAACAGTAGCAAAGTTGACTCTGTTGGTGTAAACGCGAGGCAAAGGCAATAATGAATCCGGACCAGACGCAATCGATTTCTGAGCCACCAACTGTAACATAATTATGAGTTTCTTGGGTGGTTTTGAGATAGAATATTCGAGAATATTACGCTGAGTTTGTCGGCATTCACAGTGAAACGCAGCCTTGGATCAGCGGCAAAAAGCAGAGTAAAAAAAGAGCCATCTGGAGAGAGTAATGTACTTAAAAGTCGCGCAGATGTGGGGTTTGGCTGAGTAATAATGCTGATGTTTATTTTTAAATCGCTAAGCACTAAATAATGCGAATTGGGAATGATTTCGAGATTACCCGGCACGAGAAGCACCGCCCCCCCCGAAAAGAAGCGCGCAAATTGTAGGCAAACAAACATGAAGTCTTGCGGCTGCGCTGGCCAAATTTGGACTGTTCAGAATGATTACTCCGGTTGAGTTTCCGTAGTTTGCTTCCGAGCTGTTGCTGTTTTCGTTGACACACGCGAAGCTCCATGTGGCCACATTATCCAACTGTTGATAAACGCTGCCGTCTTGCAGCAGTGACGCGAGATCGGTGCTGGCGGTAACGGTAATACGTTGTTGCATTTGTTCTGGTATTTGACAAGGAAAAACGAAAGAAAAAAGTGGATGCAAATGTTTTCTCGTGTTTATTTCGCAATGAAAACTAAAATTAAATTCCTTTCTCTTTCATCACTGAACGACTTGCATTTTAAAGAATTTCATTTGAATATAAAAGTGTCTATTTCAATTTATTTACTTTATTTTTTGTTTTTTAAAAATTAAGATACTGTTATAATCATTAGACCAGTAGAAGAATATTCAATCAATGGGTTATAGTGCATCAAAAGACAGCTAATTTATTTAAAGCTTGGAATTATTTATGCAGGTTTTGTAACTTAAATGTTTGAACAGTCATTACACTGAGGGTAATTAACAACTACTCCTTACCCATGAGCAAACGATAAATTGCATCATATTAGTTCATATAGCTTGTTGGTAATATTAGCCTTAGAGGTGGTTGTTTCCCGGATCTTTGCAAACAGTTCCGATTGGAAGTGATTGGAGGTATTTTGAGTGAACACTTGTGGAAGGCACAACAAAAAAAATGTTGCAAATCCAGTCACAAAGTACAGATCACAGTCAATCTGGCACCAAAACTGCACCAGATGGAATCCATGCCAGCAATTTGATTACTGCAGCTAATATGGCACCTATCCAGGCAGTTTTGACACAACAGGCAAAGAGGTGAGGGCATATTGCCTGTATATGCACTACTTCCTTGGCGTTTCAAAAGCACAGCGGCAGAGACTCTTTGTCAAATCATATAGGACTATTTCAAACTGGATTTAACAGTATGAGACTGATCAGTCTCTCACTTGCAAGGAAATGGCCATCATGTACAAAAAATTTGGATCAGATAAGTATAAATGGATTATAGATCTATATACAAAAGAGCCTGTTCTTTTTCTCAAAGAGAGCAAGCAGCAGTCCAGAAATCAGTTTCACCTGACAATCAGCACTTCCACAATTTCAATTATATTATGTTCTGCAAACATGACCTGGAAAGTGTTGGAGCACACAATGTTCAATTTGTTCTGGAACTCTGCAATTTCAATTTGCTGCTGGGAAATCTTGTTTTTTTGGATGAGGCTTTGTTTGATAACAGAGATATGCTCTGCAAGAGAGGCATTGAGATTTGTGGACAAGCTCCAGTTTATTGCTGCAAATAGATTCAAAAACCAAGAATATCTCTGCTCTGTTTCATTGGGCTGAATGGTATTCTCGAAGTGTTTTCAACAGAAGGGACATTCATGAGAGTAAAATTTGCTGAATTCTGTGTTGTGTTTATGAAGTCAGCTAAGGTCTTTCTTTCAGTTTCTGGGTCCACACTCACTTTAGATATAAGATGGTACTCAGATCCATTGTGATGCAAACATTGTGTACAATTTGCAACTTATGGGTATTGTTGTGATATTCTTTCCAGCCTATGGTGTTGAAGTTCCAGTGATTCTGTGGTGAGAGTTAATGGATTTAAACAAGCAATGCAATCAAAAAGTAATAAATAAATAAAAGTTATTTTTATTATTATTATTTTGATCCAAATTAAATAAATAAAAAATAAATAAATAGTTTTTATTATTTTTTTATTATTTTTAAAATTGCCCAGTAAATTTTTTCAAAGGATAAAAACAAACTGTCACAAAAATGTACCGCAATGATTCAAAACGGGCCGCGCAACATCAACGCGCCATCCACAGGAGGCAATGCTGATGTGCGCAGCACATGGCACACATCCAGCATGAGCCCGGCTGTTCACGGTGAGTTTTGTCATTGTTTTTTTAAATAAAAATCTAATTAATTGAGATTTATTATTTAAAATAAAACAAAAACAAATAAAAATAGCCATGCAAAGTCAACGTTTACCTGCAAGAATTAACACCAATGCGCGCATCTTGCAGACGTCTGTCTGTCTTTATTTTAAATAAAAAATATAAATTTATTATAAAAACTAATCAAAAAGAGAACAAAACAGCTGCAACAAATCAGCGTTTGGCTGCTGGCAGCTGCACTGATGCGCGCAGCATGCAGAGATCCATCAGAAGATGGAGCCAGCTGCATCTGCTGTGTTTTCACTTTGTTTTTTAAAATAAATTTTAGCTTTGTTAAAATCAAAATACAGACAAAACTGAGTGTGACAGCTGGAGGCGCACACCCAGTTTATCGCCAACAGATCCATCCACAGTTCCCAAGAGCTGTGTTTTGAAATCTGTACCTTTGAAAATAAAAACAAAAAGGAACATTAATAAAAGAAAGCTCCAATCACTCGCCTGGACCATCTTGTGCAAAAGCATGGCTTGCATAGTAGGCCAGGGTAGAAAGCTGGAGTGATTCTAGCTGGCGCAGCATTGTTGGCAACGTTTGGTCCCAACTATTTTGTTTCAATTAATTTTCAGAAATGAAAATTTTTCTTTGGTTATTGATCTCAAAGGGTGGAACCTCCTAAAACAAGAATAGGCAGAGTGTGTGTATCGATGCTCGAGTGATTGGGGGAGGGCACTATCAAAATGGATCATTGGAATTATGATTGAATAATCCACATTGCTCCAAGCAACTTGGGGCAGAGCTGTTTTGGTGGAATTCGAGCAGATTTGCGTGGTGTTGAAAGCATCTGACAACACAGTTGGTCATTTGTGACTACCATTTTTGTTCACAATGGTGGGTGGGCTCTCAGTGGTTGTTCGAATTGTCAAAAGGTATTTTTGAAGCACTTGACGCGCTCTTTTTCCAAAATGCCTCCAACTAAGCTTGGCTTTTGGATAAAAAGCTATTCATAATATATGTCTCTTTATTCGACCAGCAACACTCATCCTCTAAACAACTTTCAAACAAAATATTTGTTAACAAATTGTCGTGAACATGTTCCATACTCATGAGAAGCCACTATGGACTGATCAAGACAGACAAGCATGCTTTCCACACTTGTATATCAAAGCAAATCTGCACAATCTGCCATTCAACTCACTACGTGAACGCATGCAAAATTCATGCAAGATTTTTTAACGCTGATATTTTGGCACCAATGCAAATGAAGGAAATAAGTGGCTATAAGTAATTCTTGATTATTGTCGACGACTCAGGACCAGCAATCTGAACTTACCTGAAGAATGGCAGAAATTATCGAACCGTTTGTGATTGAGCAACAGTACGGCTGCAAATCAAAGAGTTCAAATTAGACAGCGTACTAGACTAATATATACATAAATATTTCAAAGTTTTTCTTGAGTGATCACAAATTCAAGAACAGTGGGAGATGGTGGTTTTTACTTTCTCTCTTTTTCTCTTTTTCGTTTCGTTTCAATTAACAGCTACTGTTCCTCAACACACGTACCATTTTTTTCTTCTTTCTTGCCCTGCTATTTTATTTTCGTTGTATTTTCTCAATAAAATGGCATTCGAAGTAATTCTCTCTGTCATGTTTGTTCGACTAGTAACTGGCCAGTTGAACAGTAAAACCCCAGTCACGAGTAAATGATGTATATTCCAAATCTCACGATTCTCACAATGTGAAAAACAATATCATGATCGCAGCCGTCGAAATTGCTGGACTCAGGAATTGGTCCAGGTTAAAGATAACAAAACAAGTTAGCGACAGCATTGCAACACTTGAATAAAATGTGCAGGTTGATAAGGTCTAGGTACGCCAATTTCTTGACCTCTTAAATGTAATCGATTCTACGGTCATCCGCCGCTTGCTTGTCGGAAACTGACAATACGACATGAAACATGGTATTTCATTTGAAAAAAGAAAAGGTGATGGAGAGTGACACTTCAATCGAAAACGAATATGTACGGTTAATGGAGCGGCAAGGCCTTGCGAATGATCCGGCAGTACGTGCAATGCCCATAGAATACAAACGCCAGATGGTTGCCAATGCACGCAAACTGGCGGGCGGCTCAGCGGGTTCTTTATCATCAATTGACAAAAACCACTCCGCTTCATTTACTTCGCTCGGCAGTCTTAATGCCAATCCTGTGCCAAGTGCAAGTAGTAGCAGTAATAACAGCGGCGTCTTTGGTTGGATCGGCCCGCGTAAATCATCCGCGTCTCATCCAATCGCAACCACCAGCTCGAGCTTCAACAGCAGCTTTAACGATGCCCCACCCGCGTTATTTTTTTCTCCTCCCCCCACTCAGTTTATTTCCCAGCAACAACAACCGCAACTGCGATCGCAATCGCAATCGCAATACCAACAATCTCAGCCACAATCCCTATATCAACAACAGCAATTGCAACAGCAACAACAGCAAAACAGTCATCAACATCAACTTCGACTCAACTTCCAGCAGGTACTCGACTCGCTCCACGTAGTCGGTAAAACTCGGCAAGTTGTGCTTGATATGTTTGATCGCACAAATGCGAATGACAAAGTTGCGATTCTCGAAAAATACAAAGAAAAACTCGCCACTCAACGCAATCTCACAGCTGCCACTGCTTCTCCATACCCGCCTCCTCAATCTTTTACAAGACCAGTTTCACCTCACGTCAATTCACCCACAAATAATGAATCTTCTAGACGTTTATCGAGTGCCTCCTCAACCTCATTTTCTCTTCCACCGCCTCCAGTCTCTAGCCCCGTTTCTCCTTCTGCAATGCTCGCTCCTCCAGGCTCATTCAAACCGCAAACTTCTCAACCTCTACCACCAGATCCGTATGAAGGCCAGGAATGGGTTGATCGCTTGTCAGGAGCGGATTTGGATAAGCAATTTGAACGAGTTTTGGTAATTAACTTCAGAAAAGAAATCAGCGAGACAAGATTCAAATTTCAATCATTTCAATAACACATCATTGAAACAGAATGGATTGCGAATAAGTGGATATGCTCGCTCTTCGGCAATGAATTCGACTCCGCAATCTGGAAAGAGACTTCAGATCAAGCAATACTATTCCAAAGGCGGACTTCCTCCGCCCCATGATCTTCCTGCCGCTGCTGTTTCCGAAGGCTCAGTCACGCGTACAGCTTCACCAACACCAAGTCTGACTAGCAGTATTGAAACCAAAGTTGAAGAAACCCCTCCAAAGACAGCCGAAGGTTTTATTTTACGCCTCTTGAACCAAACAAGCTCTTCAAAAACTTTGTTCCTTGTTTTAAATGAACTTCGCGTTCAACTTTCTTTGGGACTTTCTTTGGGATCATCCACAAATTTCTTAACCCAATTCTCAACATCGAATGTCTTTGTAGCGCATCTAAATGCGCCAGTCACAGGTCTCGAAGCGTTGAAATACGTCCTCCGCCGCGTCAATGAAACCGAAACTCATCCTGCAGTTATTCCAGCAAATGCGCGCAGATATGCAGCGGACACGTCAAACGTCCGCCCTGATGAACTTCGTGTTGAAATCCTCGAATGTTTAAACCAATTTGAACCCGGAACTCTAATTGCCACACCAGGATTGGTTGTTGAAATTATAAACCTCCTCACAATATTCGACACAAACGATTTCATTGCAGGAAAATCTGGAGGCTCTGCTAATGCTGCGGTTGCCGCTGCTGCTGCCGGATCCCTTGCCATGCGTACATACGCGGCAGATCTTGGAACAAATATTTGTCTTGAAGGCGATGAAGGACTGCAACAAGTCGCGCTTGCGTTCAAGAACAATAATAACAATAATGCCACCCCGTCTAACACTGCTGCTTCGAACGTGACGATTCTTGTGAATACAATTTTCTTACCTTTCTCAAAAATATACACAGCGAACACAGATTCTTCGTTGAGTTCCGTCATCAAAGGTGACTTAACTGATCCGTTGTTGGCTGCTGGAGATATCGTTGATCAAGCGGTATACTGGACATTCCGAATGGCAGTGATGGGTTTTATCGCGGCATATATTGGAGCGTATGACGATCTTGACGAGCGAATCCGCGTCCGCCGTGGATTTGAGGTAGCAGGTGTTGCAGCAACAGCAGCCTGTGTGCGAAAATATGCAGAGAAAGTAATGGAAAAAGGAACTGGTGGAGATGAAGTTGAGCAGTTTATTGAGTGTGTGAAACTATATGAAGATATGAAAGAATATGATCGTGAAGAGTGTCAGGAAAATGAAAACGTCCGTGTCGAGAAACGTGTGCATCGGTGAGATATTATAATATTTCTATTTATCGTTGTTTTTAAAAACTTTTATACTGGTTAGGAGTCCAAAAGAAATTATTGATTCAATTCTTGATACTCTGGAAAAAATGGATTCCAAGCATGATGCATCATCTATGGCAGTTACGATGCTTCTTGAACACATATCAAATCTTGCAAGTGCTGCATCCAAGTTCCCCGCGCCTCAACCAAACAGCACCCACGCAAAAATTACACCAGTAGGAATGCTTATACTATCTGAAAGAATCATGAATATCGCAACCGATGCCACTACTACCGCTCTCCCTGATTCGGTCGACGACAATGTCAGCCAAAACTGGGATTTACTTGCAGGATCGCTCATTACAGCCATCGAAACTGTGTCTGGTATTTCGATATCCACCGGTTTCTCAGCAGCCGCAACAGCACAGAGCATTGACGCACAGAATGCTGAGCGACAGATTGCAGAGATGCAGGAAAAGCTCGCGATTTCAATTTCCGCGCATGAAGAAACCGCGCAAGAGTTGAGCGAATTACGGTATGACATTGGACGCGGGTTAGCTCAACAACAGCAGCAAAACCAGCAAGTTATCTCAGGGAATGATGATGAAGTCAGGAGGTTAAGAGAAGTTGTTGGCGCGTTGACACATGAACGAGATGAAGCATTGAGAAAAGTCGCGGAAATTGAGGCTGCTGTTGCTACCGCGACTACTGCTGTAGGTTCTGCAGTTGGTGAAAGTGAAGTTATAGTTAAGGTTGAACCAGCTCGGCGTCGTGCTATTGGAACTGTTTTCAAGCGTCTTGAAAGCGTGTTTGTGTCAAAGCTGCCAAAATTGGACGTTCCTGTCAGCGTTGTTCCCTTAAAAGTTTGTTTTTGTTTGTTAGATTATTATTATGACTGTAAAACCGATTCTATTCTTACAGCCTTTCGAGTGGTCTAAGCTGCCTCCAAAAGCAGTCGAATCCAGTGTCTGGAAAGATCTTGTGACTGAAGCATATCTTTCACCAGGCCATATATCCGACAAACTGCTTGACGCAACCGAGCAGTCTTCACTGCCAATCATTTTCGCCAAGCAAACGGATGAAACAGTTGTAGGAACGCCTGGAACTCTTGTTCCATCCTTTGGCGCAACTGCTGTTGCAGATGCGAAGGTCATGCTTCTTGAAACTGACAGGTCTCGACATATTGAAATTCTGTTGGCATCTTTACGTGGAGCCGACATGAAAAGGTTGACTCGACAGCAGATCCGTGATGGAATATTGGAGATGTCTGAAAGCGTTTTGACACTTGATAATTTAATTATTCTTGCCCAAATTGTTCCGACTGATGCCGAAGTGAGTCACTTGTACTTTATAATTAAAATTAAATGAAAATTAAAAACCAAAAACAAAACAAACAAGATTGAACTTGTCAATTCGTACAAAGGAAATCCGGACATTCTGGCAAATTCCGAAAAATTCATAAAAACAATTTCGACAATTCCACGACTCCAGTCGCGCTTGGAAGCTCTGATTTTCGCCAAACAATTGCCTGAACAACTCGTGGAACACAAACCAGAACTCGTTGCAGTTTCAAAGGCCGTCCAAAGTCTGGTGAAATCACTGAAACTACGCAAAATACTTGAATCTGTACTTGTTATAGGAAACTACGTCAACAGCGGAACTTTCCGCGGCGAAGCGTTTGGTTTTGAGCTGGAGACGTTGCTTAAATTGAAGGATACCAAAGCACTTGATGGAAGTGGATTGAAAGATAGGGCGCCAACGTTGTTGCATTATCTTGCTCGAAGACTTGATGAGATAGACGAAGATATGGTCGCAGACTTTGTAGAAGAGATTCGGACAGTAGAAGTTGCGTCTCGAGGTATGAATTAAATTTTTATTGAGCTATCTTGTTTTATTTGATCTGACTGTTATGGCAATTTGATGAAAAGTTTCAATTGAAATTCTTTTTGACACAATTGCCGAAATCAAAGTCAATTTCGAAGACATGCGATCAGAGATAACTGTCTTGCAGCAAATATCAAATGGCTCTGAAACCGATTCTTCGTTTATCCAATATTTGATAAATTTTGTACAGCGACATGAGAAAGGTGTCAAGGCAATTTCGACGCTTGCCGAATCTGTCGAACACGAAGTCGACAATATGGTCTCATTTTTCGGCCAAGATCCACATCCTTCGAAACAGCAGCAACTTTTAAAGTTAAACCACCAAAAACAAGTCACATCTGCGATTTCTGCTAAATCTGGTATTCCACCGCCACCACCTGGTGAAGAAATTTTCAAAATTATATGGGCATTCGCAGAATCGCTGACACGTGCAAGCAATGAGAACAAGATTGTCGACGATAAAGCAGCCGCTCGAATGGGTGTTGGCAAGGCGACTCCATATTCGCGTAAGCCGCCGCTTACACCGATGCAGATTGCAGTTAACAAAAAGAAGGAGGCTTTGAAACCTGTACAAGGGTTTGAAGCGTTTTCGAAGCGGGGAATGACGCTGCGGAGGGGAAAAAAGCGCGCACCTCTGTTTGTTCCGACTGATGAGGAGATTGCGGAAATTGGAGAACGCGGAGGTGTTGGAGGTGTTGGCAGGGTTGGAGGTGTTGGTGGAAGTGGTGTTGGTGGGGAGTCTGCATTGAAACAGGCGCTAGATTCGCGCAGGACAATTCGGAGAGTGACAAAACGAGGGAGAAGTGGAGCGACTGTTGCTGTGACTACTGCAACTGTTGTTGGAGATGATCTTGGTGCGGTCAGGGAGGGTATTGATGCGGTCTTGTCGAATTATTCTTCATAAATAAATGTGTACGGTTAAAAATTTCCAATCTTCATTAGCTGCGACTCATGAGTGTAGGTAACACGTCACATCAAAAAGCAGATAGATTTTCTTCTTTTTCAATGAGAAATAACTCATTTGAAACGCTGACAACAAAATCCATCACATTTGGTTTCGATGGTACATCATCACAACGAATCCACATCAGCAAAGGCATCACGCGGAGTAGTTGGAGCGGCAGTCGCGGGATTTTTGGAGCTTTTTATGTTTCATCCGTTGGACACGGCAGCCAGTTAAGTATCCATTAAGCATCCACATCTTTTCCTGGCATTTTCAGATTTGTGTCCGATGCTGTGTGCTTTATACTTTATGCTCTGCATGAATTATCATTAGTTTGCATTTGTTTCCTTGCTGACTGTTCTATATCTCGCAGAGCGACTTATCAACCATCGTGGCTGGACGGATGAAAAAGGCGGATTCCAGAAAGTTGTTTTCAAGGATGCTGCAACGCAAGGCGCCTTAAAAAAGGTACAAAGTTTATACCGCGCTTTTGGCTATGCGGTGGGTTATAAGATGTTACAAAGGTAATCCATTTATTTATTCAGTGTATCTTCCACTGACCGCATTCCTGCTTATTCTACTGTCCTCTTTCTATTTCTATTCACCGTTCGCATATTTAGTTCGTTTTTTTTTTCTCTCGTTTATCTGACAAATTGACAGGTCGCTTCAGTTCGGCTCACATCCAATAATCAACGATTTCCTCAAAGAAAACTACCTACAGTTGTTCCAGCAATCTTTTGGTGATCGATGGGCAAAAACTATGATTTCTGGCACAAGTGGAATCCTTATTGGCACATTCGAAGTAATTTTGCTACCACTTGATGCGCTGAAAGTGAAGCGACAAACAGGCGTTCAATTTTTGTCGAATCCAATCGTAAAACCGTCTGGGCAACCACCATCGCCATCATTATCACAGTCATTGTCATCGACAGCTTCGTCTACAAAATCATTCACAACCGCCGCAACTTTCCAAAATCCTCAATCACTTTTTCAAAAGAACACGTTATCATCTGCGGCTGCGGCTACCCGAAAACTAGATCCACTTCTCTTCTTCAATTTATACCGTGGTGGCACTTGGACCGCTTGGCGTAACAGTGTAGGGCTGTTTGCACTCTTTGGTACCTCTACATATGTGAAAGAAGACGTTTTCGACCTCGGTGCACCAAACTCTCCTCCGGCATCTGTCGCCCAACTTTTTGTTGCCAGTCTTGCCGGCGCGTTTGCAAGTATTGCCGTCGCTGCACCATTCGACGTTATTAAAGTTAGAATGCAAGCGACGAGTATTGATTCTAATAGAGTGAGAGGATTAGAGCTCTTGAAAGTTCTTGTTCGAAATGAAGGATTGTGGGCGCTAACGAAAGGTGTTGGACCTAAAATGATTGCTAGTGGACCCAAAGTTGCGTTTTCGTTCACTGTTGCCCAATGGCTGGCTGAATTCTTTGCAAAGGAATGAGACATTGAATTATTTCATTAAAAGCATCAAGAGAACTCTTTTATTATTTTTATTGTGCCTAAACTGACGCTTCAAATCACGGTTCACCAATTCTCCGTGCAGTTATTGCAAATCTAACATCTTCAATACTTTGTATTGAGTGCTCATAGTGTTTTTGAACACTTCGTCCATCCATAATTAACAAATCACCGTGTTTCAGTAATATTTTCAAACAAACCCTCTTAATTACTTTGTGTTCGGCAGTTTCAGAATCAAGTTTTGCGCTCCTTTTCCTTTTTTTTGGCAATGGTGGTGCCAAATTGGATGGTTCAGTCAAAGTCGGTGGTTTAACAGTGTAGGCGGTTTTACAAGGGCCTGGAATCTTGATTGAGTTTCCCCGACGAGCTGGAGGGGGTGATTCGACTTTCCACGCAGGTGGTCGGCTTGCTTGACAACCAGTATTATTTTCTGGTGGTATATGCTGAAGTGGGTCGTTATTATACGGCTGAATCATTTGCAGTCCTGGTATCGACGGTGATGGTTGATGCCAGTTTGTTTGAACTTTGCGATCCTGTTCTTGTTTTATCCATAAAAAATGCTGCTTCTGCATTTGAGATATCCGTTCTAATTCATGTCGTTGCTTTTCCTCGTCTTCCTTCCATTTGTTTACGTTTTGTATCAACATAGAGAGGGGTGGAAGCGTGTGAAAACTGGGCTCCATGCTTTCAGTATCAGAGTTAAACGACCGTGAATATTTTGACATTTCCTGCAGAATCAAAGCAGCTTCAAAATCTTCATCAGTATCGGTATCCTCGTAAAATGTCTCCATCATGTTGTATTTTTGGTTTTCATCAGATATAGATTTTGGAGGCGTTATCGGTTGTACGTGTCTGCTTTCGAAAGCATCAAAATAAGGCGCTTTAACAAGCATTGTGGGATCAAAGTCGTTATTTGAGTCACTACACACGTCGTTGCGAAATTCGTTTTTTCGTTGGGGGTTACGTTCGCGAAACCACATTTCAGCTGAACTTCCAAAAGACCATGAAATCACGCTTGCGCCCAACCCTTTTTCGTCTGTCCTCGACTGTATCAGTATACAACAAAGATCAAAAACAAAAAAAAAAATTCTCACCATCTGTGTGGAAGTTCATTTTTTGGCCCTTCAAATATCCAAGCACTAACAATTCGTTTAAATTTAATGCAGGGACAGCAGTTTGAATATGCTCAAACGCGATTTTAACAGGTATGGGGGAATTTTCAAAAGATGTCGACTCATTTTGATTATTAATGTATCGATATTCATGACCAACATTAAATGAAAATTGCTGCGAGAGAAATTTTGAAACTGTAATTGTAATATATGAGCGCTATTATATTAGCGAATGGATGGAGGCTCTTATTTCTCTTACTTTGATGCGCCTTGAAGGTCCTGCGAGATAGAGGCAAGTCGCTGTCATTTTTGAATGCTTCGAGAATTTTATCTGCAAGTTCGGAATCAGCAGCTCCGTTGTCATTGACTGGACTCCGCAAATGATAAACTCTGCCACCTCCGATTGGCAGAACGAACACGGTCGCTTTATGCCGGTGAAAAACTGAATTCGGCGACATGAATAGAGGGGTTTCTAAAGTGTAGCTTTGTATTTTCGACGGCTGGTGTATATGAAAAAAACCTTTCAGCAGCGTGGATTTCTGGAGTTCTGAAGTTTGTGAATTTGAAGTTGTTTTCAGATTGTAGCGAATAACTGCTTTTGCCTGCAGAAAGAAAGAAATAAAGTCGAGTGAGCGTGTGTAAATTGAGCGAATATCAGCAGTAACAGTTACATGGCAGTTCGTGTTAAGGCATTTCCAATGACTCCACGCTACTCTTGAACTAATGCGGCCACAAGCGGTGCAATCTAATGCGGAAGGCCTGCGTGAAAAATCAACATGATTGGAATCAATGGGGACATTTCGTAATTGAAGCAACTCTGGTGAGACAAACGGTGCATCGTCCCACAAGGCCAAAAACTGTGGATTATACAGAGAATCTGTAGATTGATTAATATCAAGTTCAGTCTTCATTCCTGAATGTAAATTCTTGATAAGAAAGAATTCAGCACATTTTTCGTTCAAGCAAACAAAATCGCGATATACGTGGTCAGAACTGCATCCACAGACGCTACAAGTATATTTTTCGGGTCTAAAAACAGGTACTGGTGGTGTATTGTTGGAAAACCACGAATTTTGGTGCTCAGACACGATCCATTGAAATAAAAATTTGTATCTGATTCGATATTTGCGAAAAACATTGTCAGATGTTTCAGTCAAATATTCTTTTGACGGCCAACAGGCTCTAATTAAATATGAACCCAAGACGTTAAAGCGCCCTTTGAGAGTAGATTGGGGTTTAAGCGGATATTCTGAACCCATAATCACAACGACTGGGGAGTTTTTTGCCATGGCAAGAACCATCGATTGAATGCCGCGATCAGTTAAATTTTGAGATTGTTTCAGTTCGTAGTTTTCGCTCAAATGAAATGAGGACCAGACATTATTTTCTGTTGTTCCTTTCTTTGGAACAGAATTTCCTCCACCATGGCTAATTAGTGACCAGTGGGTAAAGCAGTCGCCATTAGATGCAAAGCGGTCAACAAGAAATCCACTACAAAGTCCGTTTTTATGGCTAACGCCAGACTGGTAGCTTTTGAAAAAACGAGAATATTCGCATCTGTATTTTTTTGGTGCTGTCAAAAATCGAGCGGTAAGATCGGAAAAAATACGAAAACCAAACAGAAACAACAATAAAAAAACAAAAGAAAAAACGTACAACTCTTGGCGCGTCTCACAGAAAAGACCTGGCGGAGGTGTCTGGTATGGTCTCGGAGCAGTTTGGCTATTCGGCTCTAGCCCATCAGATTTTGTCCCATGGGTGCTGCCAAACAAGCTTCTTACGGCACCAAGACTATTTTCGATTGCGAAGGAGCAACCACTCTTTCCATATTGTAACTGGACACTCTCGGTCGCCGTGTTTTTGCTTCCAGTTTGAATAAGCATAAGTTGTGTGCCAAGCAAACAAACAAGAAAATGTTACAAAATGGAAATGCGTTCAACACAAACGGCAGCAGCAAACACAGCATCGCAAACAGTAAGCGGATTACAGATGGCGTCAAATTCCCGCCGCTTTCTTCAACTACATATCGCCCGACTTCGTCGTCCAGTCGCATCTCGATTGCCGCATCTTCAGCCAGCACAATAGCGCAAAAAACAAACCAGGAAGCTAGAACCATCAAAATAAAACAAATGAGCGGATTTGCCGTCGGAATGGCATTGAAACCTTCGCGTGGATTAAGGTCTCGCCTATATTTTTTTTGGAGCAAACAAACACTAAACAAGCATTTAAACAGAGATGATATTGTTTTTGCCGGCGGTAAACCAAAAGATCATTTGCGTGAAAACTATAAAAAGCTTAAAGAGCTACAAATCGCGAAACGCCAGGAAGAGGAGGTTTGTTTTGGTCGTTTCTTTTTTAGTTTGCGGCCTAACTAATTCTTAATTGAACTCAGGAAAAAGCAAAGCCGCCACCAGCACCATTCAAAATGAAGCGATTCGAAAATATAAAGCCAAAATTGTCAACACATCGCCCGAATGTAATAGTTAAATATTTATTTTTCCAAATTGGATTTGTAAAGATTTATTTCCAGTCAAAGGGGTCGGAATCCGATATTTACTCGCGTCCTTCAACAGCAAATTCTTCAAATCGGTCTGAATCTATCACATCAACTTCATCAAGAAACTTCATTCATGTCAATGCCATTAAAGCGAAAGAAGGTAGACCCAAGGTAGATTCTCTTACGTCTTATTTTTTACCCCTAAATATATTTGCAGGTATTAGATGGAACCGCTGAATCCATTAGTTTGAAAAGACCAACAAAAATGGGCGAACTTCCGAAATAGTTCGTTTTATATCCTATATTTTGTGCTAATATTTATTTACTTCATAAACTATTGTAGCCTTGTTGATCGGAAGATGGAATGGGCCGAACGCGAAAAGCAACGGCTGGATGATCTGAAAAAAGAATGGTGAGGTTTAGCTTTGTAAGATACTTCAGTAATAATTCAAAAACTGATCCATATTATTAGCATCCCGAAAGGAATGAAATGCAAGTGCCAATTTCCAAAAAATCTTAACCCTAACTCTTAAAGTAACAGTACTTTCGGAGGATGAACGACTTGACACTCTTGCATTTCTACATGAAACTCAAGAGAAACTCCTTGGTGAATTGTCGCAGTTTGCACTAGTCGTCGAATCAGCAAAGATGAAAAACAGAAAGAGCGAGCTGGAGAAACAACTCACCAAAATTGAAGAAGCAATTGATGTTTTTTCAAGGCGCAAAGTGTTTGTCAATGAGGATGAATGAAATTTGGAAATTGAGTTTTTGATTTTGAATTAGAGTTGATTTATTTCACTCTTGTTTTAACAGTTTTGCTGTTCATGAATTTATCCAGGCAATCTATGTTTCATTCTCATAATTCACAAGTTCAAACCAAACTGTCCATTCCAATTAAATAGACTGTTAAGACAACTGCACGTATTTAGCTAATCTGGAATAAAATCTACCTCAAAAATCAAGTGGCTCAATTTCAGTCAACAGAGAAGAGACAGAATGAACACATCTGCCAGCAAGCTCTTTGACCAAAACCAAGCATCACACAAATCCAGCCTACCATTGGTTGCAGAACTAAAATTGTCCATCCGACGACCCGGGTTCGAACCGGGGACCGCATGATATCTGATGCTATTACAGTCATGCGCTCTACCAGCTGAGCTATCATCGGATACCCATCGGGCTCAAAAATAAATTAATTTTTCGTAACTTCAACTCAAAATTAGTACTATTATATTCTTATTTTATTATCATATTATCTTTTTTCCTTTATTATTCTTCTATTTGTCAGCCGCAAGTTCTTTTCCATTTCACAATTTTCTTTATGAAATTTTTACTTGCGCCGCCCAAAAATTCTATTTCACTTTGTTTCAGAAAGGATCCTGAAACTCTATAAATTCAGAGTTATTGAAATTAAAATAAACAGAGAATTCTTTATTAAAAACTTCAACTTCGCTTCGCTTTAAAACAAAAAGGAAGACTTTGCCGTGTAAGACACAGCTCAAGAATATTCGTTGTTTCGCTCGTTCCAAGTTAACTTCGCCCACTTGGAATCTCTTCGATTCTCTCACACTATGTGTAACGGAATAACTATTTTTGGTGTTATCTGAAAAATTCTACAAGAAACTCAATAATTCAAGAACGAAAAACAATCAAGACCTACTTCAAGTGTCATCTTATTCTTCTATATTTTTTCTATCACTTTATCAATTCTTATACTTTTATTTCACTTTTATTGCTACTTTCTTACTTCTTCATTTTCCCCTTTTTCTCTTTAATTTTCTTTTGCTGGAAACTTCTTTCTTTCTTTTTTAAATCCAAAACGATAAAAACCTGAACTATGAATGCAAATAAAAAAAAGAGAAATCTTCTAAAACTTAATTCTTTGGCTCTTAAATCCACTAACTAGAGGCTCTTTCTGTAACATTTGGTAGCACCGGCTATACGAACCTCCCTCTTCTGAATACTACTACTACTACTACTACTCTACTATTATCCACATTTTTTCATCATGGATCTTACTATGAATACTGAGGAAACTATTGCCTTGGATGAAGCTGTGAGATGTCTCATTGCTCAACAACAAGCTCTACAACAAACAATTGCCAATCAAGGAACAAACCTGGAAGCCTTTCAACGTACAATCACTGAGCAAAATCAAGTCATTAACCTTTTGACAGAAAAACTCAATG
>JADGJH010000504.1:0-17755 GCA_027596945.1 Physocladia obscura
TTAGGCATGAAAAAGGCTATAAGAAGGCTGTTGGATTTTGACTTTTGAAAACATTCTAAAATAAAAAAAACTCTCTACCCAAAACTACTATCAAGCTTAAGGCTCATAACAATCTAAGCCTTACAACTCAAAAACCAACATCTCTTTATTTCAACAATCTTTTCCTCATCAATTTCCTTCTTCAAGTGATGATAGAGTCTCTTTTGGATAGCTGGCTAGTTATGGTGGAGTTCTTTGCAGAGGTTTGGGTCTCCTTTCAGTCAATCATGCTTGATTCTCTGAATTCTCTTTTTATTATCACCACTGCTCTTCTTTCTCAGATAATAGACCAAACTATTATTAACATAGAACAACTCAGTATCAGTCTCGTAGTATTCATTACCATTCATTAATTGTTTTATTTTATCTAATAATGAATGTTTTATTTTAATCACTGACAGCTTCTCAAAATCACTCTCATTCAATTCAGACTGTAATCATTTGACAGTCTTTTCCAATTTGACAATTTGTTCCTTCATTGATTGGTTAATGTTGGTTCTCGTTGGATTGGCCATTTTCATCCATTTGTCAGGCACGTCAATGTTGATGGCTTGATTTGAACCAAAATAAGGTACACCCACTTTTGACAAAGTGGTATTAATTTTATGTTCTTGTACTTCATAAGTGTGTTCATTATGTGGGTCCTTGTAGATTGTTCCAATAGGAAGGGTCTTTAAGAATCGATTTCTCACAGTTGTGGATGGAATTGTAACAGTCATAGTTTTAATAATATGAAAGAAAATAGTTTTAATTATTGTTTAAATAAAATAGTTGGATTGAATCTATTTTTAGGACAAAAAATCCAGCCAGCTGAACTTATTTCTTCGGCCACACTGAGTACGCTCATTCAAACACACACAACATTTTCAGCGATTATACACACTAAAATTCACCACAATGTTGTTCACTATAATTGAGTGAAGAATCCCCACACCATTCAAAGTTGAGGTGATTTGTCACAAGAAGGAATTTTCTTAGCAAACACACACTCAATCCGTCACAATACTCTTCACTATAATTGAGTGAACAAACCCACTATTGTAAAGTTGAGTTGAATCACCACTTACCACAGTGGTAGAGTTTGAAATTTAAAATTTTATTAGAGAAGCTCCACAGAGAAGAGGGAGCAGGCGTATCAATGGGGGGGTTCTTCAAGAATAACTTTTTAGACACTGAATACCAACAGCAAAAACGTGGAAATATCTGGTAAGTATCTGGTAAGTATTTCCACCTTGTACGTGTTGAGAGACTGATTTATTATGAGAATAAAAATTTTTCAAGCAAAAAACCAGTTGCCACACATTTTCAGATTCAGACAACAAAAAATGTCTCAAAAACTAAGAATTCCAAGCTGTAATCAACTTGACAATCTCTTTTCGAAGAGAACTTCACCTACAATTGGCCATGATCCAAATTTAGAAACCCAACAGGATATCTGACAAGCTGTGTTTGAACACAGACTAACAGCCATGAAGGGAAATACTGCAGTGAATAAGAACAGGATGTGGTGCAGTCTGAAAGACACTAAGAATTTGCTTCGATGCATCCATTGGTTTTTTCATGTATGTCTGTTTCCAATCCTTTACATCTATTTTATTTCAGTTTTTAAGTACAATCTATGGATTTTAATAAAAAAATGCAACTAAAAAACAAGTTTTGGATTCACATAGGTGTTTCTTTTGGAACTTTTGAAATTCAATTTTACAGTTAAATTTCACCATTTCAAATGAAAATGAAGTTAGAGTTTAATTATTATTTTTCTCTTTCTTTTTCTAAGACATTTCTGTGAAAACCAGAAAAATCAAACATAAGCTTATACTTATGGATTTCAATCAGAAAATTATGAATTATCTAGGAAGTTTTCACTAATAATAAATTTTCAAACTCAAAAATCAATCATAACCATCAATAGACGGTCATCCTTCTTCTTTTTCTTTACAACAACTGGTTTTCCATTCTCATCAAGTTTATTTTCAGTTGTAGTTGCAGCAGCGGCCGTTGAGTTTGCTGCTGTTGGTTTTGCAGAACGTGATTGACTCTTGGAACGTCCAAACAGACTCCATCCACTTGTACTTTTCCAGACGTTTTCGAATTGACGGATGATGTGTCACCAGATTTATCCTTCTGTGAATATTCCATGTCTTTGTGAGCACCTTGAAATTCATTCTTCTTGTTCATTTCCAATTGATCTTGTAATTCCTGTGAGTTCACGAAAATTAATTGGTTATAGATAAAGTAAAAGCTTAGGAAAGTTGATACCATTTTCGTTCTCTCCAGCTGTTCACGCAATTTCCGCATTTTATCTTGAGCTACATCGTCGCCCACAGATGTATTTGTATTATAAGTAGCATCAGACCCGCGTCGACCCCCGAAACTCGCAGTATCAGACTGCACTGTGGCTGTGGCAGCTGATTCGTGACGGATCTGATCGCCGGACAAGAATCCACCAATCACAGCAGCGCAAAGCGACTGATTATTGTGAATACTTTCACTGTTTGAGTTCATGCGCGCAAGGTTTGGGGTATGGGAGAAGTTTGGCGGCTGAACATTGCGGACAGAGGCGGATGTTGAGTCTGGAGAGTATTTGTCAGAGGCAGGAACAGGCGATTAGCCACTAGATGTGAAACCACCAGAAGTAGGTAATTGTAGTTGTTGCTGCTGGTATTGTTGAGGGATTGCGTTTTGAGGCAACTGCTGGCGCTGTCGGAGTTGCTGCTGGAGATAGATTTGTGATGGCGACAATTGTTGTTGTTGTTGTTGTTGTTGTTGCGATGCACTAGGTTGGCACGCCATTGGTAGAGGAGCAGACGCTTGCTAGTTGGTTTGTCTGGGTATCGCTGGCGACTGGTCCTGGTTGTGTGGAAAGCATTAAGCAAAGTGCAACTAACCGAGTGTGCGGGTAGCGGGAACGGACGCGGCGGACGTACACCATATACCACAGTGGAATTTACAGCAAGAGGAACTGGGGTTGTGACTATTACTGGCGCTTGATTTACTGTTGTTTCTGGTTTGTCGTCACCGTAACTGTCTAGCAGATCGTACGCACTGTCATCTTCATCGTTTGCGTTGTCGATGGTTGCGTTGATTTGTTCGTTGATAACACTCTTCTTTGCAGGGACCGGCGCTGTTTCGTCTGCTTTTATACTCTCACTCAGCATATGATCCAATTACTCAATTATATTTTTCGCTCACCAGCCTCCGTTCTTGCAATCTCGCTGAATTCGCTAAGACTGTCGTCCAAATCTCGGAGAAGATCGTCCACATTTGTTGGCCGACGTGCCATCTAGTTTTTTTGTGGAGATTTATCCCCAAATATCCAAAATCAATTTCGAAAATTTTTCCATAAAGGTGGGGTACACATCAATTCCTCAATTTTCTGAACTAAAATTCATTCCACAGTAATGTGAACGTAAGTTTTTCATTGATAACCAGTTGTTTTATGAAAAATAGTATTCTTTAACAACAAAATCTTCACAAATTTTTCAAATGAAATAGGAGACTTTAAAAAAAAAAAAACAACAAGCAGCGCAAAAGAGAAATGATCAAAGAGAAATAAAAAGATGTCAAGGCAAGATAAAAAAAAAGGGGGGGATAACAACAAAAACAAAAAAATAATAATAAAAAAACACTACAAAATGAGAGAAAGAAAAAGAAAAAGAAAAACGAACATATCTACATGACAACCGGCAAACTCGCCATCATAGTCCGATCCTCCTTAACTTTCTTTTTGATGGAGTTTTCCTTCAACTCCTGTTTTTTAGCCGCCTGCTCGGCAGGATCCTTTTTTTTGCCACCAAACCATCCGCTTTTTCCAGAAGATTTTCCAGATTTATCGGAATGCACAGATTCACTCGATTTTTTAATTGAAGATGATGTGTCTGTCATATCTGCTGAAAGGCGAAGCGATGGGAGTGTCGGATCCTGAGATGATTGTTGTGTTACCAAGATTTTGTTCATTTGCATTTGGTCAATCAGTTCCTGTTTTTTATTTAGAAAAATCATAATGAAGACTGAAATTGGACAGAGGCAAAGAGCAAAAAATGGACAGAGAAACAAGAACTCACAAGCTTGGCTCTCTCTAACTGTAATTTAAGAAACCTAATTTCTTCTTCACTTTCTGGCGTAGCCAACGAGTCTCCACCGACTCCACCATTATACAATCCGCCACCAAATGTTGAAGCCGATGTCAAACTTGCACTGTCAGTTCCATTCGATGTACGCGACGCCTGAGAGGCGCGTAAATTGTTCATTGGCACGAATCGTGGAATAACATGCCCGTCATTCTGATCACGCCGTAAAATTGGTTGCTGCTGCAAATACGCCTGATGCTGTTGCTGATATGCCGTTAAGTCGTTTGGAATCGGCGGATATTGCTGCGGCAGCTGTTGTTGGTGATACATAGTTCGAGGGCTCGTTGGATTCCCATTGTTGTAAATTTGTTCTTGCGAAACAATGATCTGACGGCCATATCCATCCACGGCGTGTTGTTGCTGCTGCTGTTGAGGAGGCGGGTACTGTTGTAATTGCGGGTCGATTATATATCCCTGCTGTTGCATCATTCCTGGTGGTGGACGTTGAAGTATTGGCGCTGATGCGAATGGAGGTCTATTTGAGTTTATCCCGTTTGGCAGGGGGGCGGCGGCTGGCGGTCTGGGAAACTGCTGTTGATGAAGGTTGGGAACGACTGCGGTTGACGTGAAACTTTCTTCGCCGTATGCCCCAATAATATCGTATCCACTGGCATCAGAAATCATGCGCTTGACTAAATCCATCCATGAGTGTTTAGCAGGCCTGCTCGGAGCTTGGAGACTTTTTTATGAAACAAAAAATTTTGAGTGAGGTGGATTGGTTTTTTTAATCGTCCTGGGCAAAGACACTTACATCCATGTCTTCACGCCGTCAGACACTTCAAACGCTTGAGGTGAGTTTGGCATAGGATCCGCATTGATAAAAGTCTTTGCGGAAACGTTGAGTACATCGAGCGGTTTTTCGACTGGCTGTTCGGACGCAAACAAGTACATTTGCGTCCCTACAAACACAACGAAGCGCCGGTCGAAGGAAAGCGCCGCCCGGGACTCAGTGTAGTCGAGATGTCCTGCCGAGGCGCGCGCACCAGACTTTTTGAGTAAATCGCTGACCGTTACGCTTACATTCGTTTCTAAGCGTATCAAAAAGTTGATTGTGGGGGTTGCCAATTTAATTACCTACGCATATCACCACCCATGCCGGGTGTTTTTTGGTTTGTCGTTTACCTCCTTCAGTCACTGCCAGCTTGCTCAGACTGGCATCAAGATCATTAAGCAGCGCTTCCATACGAGATGACATTTTCTGGTTTTAGGTCCACTTATTTTTGTGCAATGGGGTGTTTCACTTTCTATTTCAAAATTATTTCTGCGATTTTAATTTTCAGTTGTCACAACAACAATCGCTTATATTAATTTTGGATTCCAGCTATAAAACAGTATAAGTTGCTAGTATGCAACATAAAATTCATTTGGCAATACTTTCCCAACTTCGATTCTGACATTAAGAGTGTCTTTCTCTGTTAGCAAAATTTTTTTTTGATCCGCTATTGACAAGGTAACAATCGCAGCAGAAACTTTGCCAAGATTTGAATCAGGCTCGTCTCGATGGATTTTATCACATCACAGCTGTTTCTCTCTGTTTTATCAGAAATACGGAAATCTTTGGAATAGTAACGTTATCAAGAAAAAAAAATTTAATTTCGCAATTAATTGAAAAAAAAAAAAAAAAAAAGCCCCTTGCATCATAATTAATATTTTTTCAGTTCAAGTTAAACTAGGTCCAACTGTGTGATTTGATGGTTTTCTAATGTGGTCACATACTATCTCTTTGAAAAATATATTTTCAAAGATTTGGTTGACTTTATTTTTTGATTCAAAAATAAAGAGTAGCTACCTATTTTTCTCAAATCTTCCCTTTCTGCTGTAGATGGCGTGGAAGATAATTAGTCAAAGTCTAATCTCTTTTTTTTTTTTAATAAAGAAAGAGTTTTTCAATATAGATATAAGCAGGTATATTGTAAAGCAATGACAATAGAAATAAAGACTGAATAAACACCACAAGTTACAGCCACTTTGACAGCAGAAGCAGTGGTTCAAGATTGATTCCTTATTTTGGGAATTTGACCTGATTTTTGATCTTTTCTAACAAGGTACCAAAAGAAAGGATTCCAAAACTGGAAGAAGTTATTTCAAAATTTGGGAGAAATTTGAAATAGAACAAATAAGCATTAATAGCTGCTGTAAGAAGGCTGTTCAATTTTAACTTTTGAAAACATTCAAAAAAAGAAACAGCTACTCTGAAATCAAAACTATTATAATGCTTTGAAGTTACAAACACTTATAAGACTCAAAAATTTATAGCTTGAAATTAGGAATGAAGCAAACTCAGTGGCAATAACCCTGAATTATCAGTGCAACTAAGAAATTGTTGGTTTTACCAAATAACATGGTGAATTTACAATGGAAAAAATTGCTAGGTTGCCAACAAATGCCATACAAAGAGCACATTTGAGCAATTTAGCATAGGTAATTATGGTAGAAAGTTAATGAAACTCATTAGAAGAGCAAAAAAGCAGGTAACAAAAATGTGTAAGAAACTTTTTGACAGAACAGCTGATCAACACCTCTATGACCCAGCAGGTGAAGTGGTCTAAATTTCATGCACTCATAAGCACACTAAAATTTTATGTTATGGACTGGAATTACAAAAGATTGACCCTTTTTGATATCACTGAGCTGAATACCAGGTGGTATGGATCAGCCTGTGGCAACAAATTTGTAAAACAAATCTGCTAAAAGACCACATTCAATTTTTTGGCTTCTGTTTTTGAATTATATGCTCTTTTGATAAAAGCAGATGAGATCAATGTTCTGGATTATCTGCAGACTTAACTGAAGAACAATGTTTTTGGAGAAATTTTCACATTAATTTTTTGTCATTTCACAGACATTTCTATGTTGCTCCAACACTCTTAATCTCTCAATTGTATTGCTTTGAAAGTCATATTCTGTTATGCAATGGGAAATAAAAAATTGTTCCATTTTTTTTTATCATAGGTAGTTGACCCTGTGATCATGCCCTTCCCACTTTTTAAGTGTAAGTTGTTACCATCTGTGCATCAACAAAAAAAGTACATACAGTATTTCCTGATACTTGAAGCTCTAGATAAGTACTTTGGAATGAATTGTTTCTTCTATAATAAGTATATTTTCATTAGATACTAGAGTAAGAAGGATGTCATTACAACTAATTTGTGTTTTTATGATTTTGGGTTTAACTTCTGCATGCTCATCAAGGAGATTTTTGCATACATAGCCCATTTGCCTAGGAGAATGAAGTCCTTGATGCAGAAATACACTTGTATTCTAAGAGTAGTGCTCCAAGATGTTGCAATCTTTGTTTATGATTGTATATGATAAGGATTTTTAGCAAGAATTCTCTTTTCTTAATTCTAAATTTTCATTGTTCAAAATCCTCAATCACAAAAATTCCAAAAACAGTCTTTAAATAAATCCTGCATTTTCCATACAAAAGCTTCTGCTTAATGACAGAAATGGTAAGTCCACTGTTTTGTTCTTTACTTTTTAAGTGAATTGAGCAATTTATTTCAATAAAGAGTGAATTCATCTTTCAATACAACTTGAATCTTTTATACTTTAACAAGCCCAGAGCACATATCAGCAGCTACTTTGCACCAGTTGCTTCAATCTGAATGGAATGAGAGTGATTTTGAGAAGCTATTGGTGATTAAAATAAAACATTCATTGCTCAATAAAATAAAACAATTGATGAATGGAAACAAATACTTTGAGACTGATAGTGAGCTGTTCTTTGTTGACAATACTCTTGTCTATTATTTAAGAAAGAAGAGCAGCAGTTACAATAAAAAGAGGATTCAGCAAATCAAACAAGACTTGATGAAAAGTGACTCAAACCTGTGTAAAGAACTCCATCACAACCAGCCAGCCATCCAGAAGAAACTATACCATCACTTGAAGAAGGAGATTGATGATGAAAAGATTGTTGAAATAAAGAGACGTTAATCATTCTCAGAGTCGGAGAATGCTGGCAGTGGTGTTCTATCCTGAGCAAACATGTGGCCCAGAAAATCTTGAATGCTGTTATTGTTTCCTTGGTTGTAGCATCTTGTGTTTAGATAGGCCACATCACAGGACTCCAATTCCATAAACACTGGTTCAGATAGATTAGATGAACAGCTCATGTGTACTGATGTTTCTGATACAGCTCCAGTAGAAAGATTCCTTATTGTTGTAGTAGTTATGGTGGTCAGAAGTTTAGTCAGTGACAGGGGACAAATGACCCACTTACCACATTCATTCTTGTAAACAAGCACAACTGCCTCATGTGTTGTAAGTACTCCATCAGTTGGTCTGTCATTCAAATCCAGCTTGAAACCCTGTTTCTCAGAATCTCATTCACATAATTCAATCTGTGACAGATTTCTTTCAATTCTTGAATTTATTTGAAACTGATTGTTGCAGCAAGTGTTTTCAATTCTGTTTTTAGCTAAGGTGAGTAAGAGACAGAACTTGGGACTCCCAAAATTAACTCCTACTCCTGGAGGCGCAACTGGAGAGAAGGTTAAATGAAAAACCCGAGCTTGGTCGAATAAAGACCTGGAACTTTTTGACGTACAAAAGCGGCTTGTTGTCAAAGACAAATACAATTGTACTTCCGATAGCTCCTCTCTGTCAAAAGATTCATATAATATCGAAGTTTCGCGAAGATGGTTTTGACGCCTTGCCTCCGACACTGAATTATTGACAGCACCTACTTCAGCTTTTTTGATCATTTTCCAAGTCTTCAAGGGACCTGTCAAGGTCATCAAATTGCTGAGAATCTGGTACTTGAGAAACATGTCCATTATATCTTGTGTGTTCTTTTGTTAGACGGTCATGTAGAACCTTTAGTAGCTTTTCCAGCTGAGGCTTGATACGAATGATAAGAAAACTAAAGAGTGTGTTCTCGAGCTGTTATTTATTTGGTTCAATATAAAGTTGACGTCGTTGTGTGCATTGCGAAACATCTTTCAGCTGCATCTTGAGTTCCCTGGTATTGCTTTTTGAAATCAAGCAAGAAAAATTGGGGAAGCGTATGTGGAATCGTATAAAAACGAAGTCTGCGAATTCTCCACGGCATTAACATACTCGATTACAGTAACGACAAATTTAGAATTTGTTGGTAAATCAAACCTTGGGATCATAGAATTAATCAGAATACCCTTACTCTGTTTTTGATGATTATGGTTACGCAGCTGTGGAAGTTTAATTTCGCCTCTAATACATGAATGTGGAGTGTCTGCAGGAGCAACAGGGTTTCTGGTAGCATGCGGAATTATTTTACTTCAGTTCTTAACTAAACAAATATTCACTAGAAGGTCAATTCACCTTATTAACTATGACTTACCGTAGATGCAATGTCTTCGAGAAACAAGTGTGACATGAAAGAAAAAATAAGCATACGCGTTAACGCAATTAAATGTATGTATGTTATTTGGTTTTTTAATAAAAGTTCAACTATTGTGTAGTGATTTTTGGTACGTGACTGAGCTCTGGGAAAAAATGCGATCACTTTCTTGGATTTTGAATTTGCGAGCGTGTCCTTTAGAGTCAACGCTGCGGTTGACTGCGTTGATGTATCCGTCGTATCCTTTCACAATGTTTCCGTTCGGGTCATCCAAGTAACTTCCTTCGTACGAATAAATGTTTGCTTCGATTGCAACGAGTTGTCGATCGAGAGTTTTCTTCTTTGCCATTAAATCGGCAAGTTCGCGCTCGACTTGCGACAGTTTCTGGCCGATGATTTGGATTTGTTAAATTGCAACTTCAACAGAATGCGACGCAAACCTCGAGTTTCTGTGAATCAAGTACAGTGCCGTTTGCAGTGTTCACAGTATTCGGCTGAACAGTTGTTAAATTTGCCGATGTGGATTGAGTTGCAGTTGTGGTTGTTGCCACTGTATCTTGGTTTGGTTCATTCATTAGAAAAAGATCACAAAAGGAAACATGACACCGAAAGCAGATTGGGAAAAGTACTCAAAGCCCATCGATGATGATAAGAACCAAGAAAAGATCAAAGGTGACGGACGTTAATCTATGCTTCTTTTCTTTTCATTTTGCGTGTTGGGCTTGTTTTATATTATGTTGAGACGCGTAGGTCGAAAATCGGTTAACATTCCCAAAGATTCTGTTTATTCAGCTGTACTTCAAACCGCTAAATATATGCTTTATTATACTTAACAGTCTTGGACGAAGGCGATATTGCTCTGCTGAAAACATACGTAAGTAATTCGCAATCCTGATGGACTGACTTATAATACAAAAACAGGGTCAAGGCGCTTATGCAAAGGAACTGAAAAAGATTGAAGGGGATATTAAAGATGTTCAGAAGCGTGTCAACGAGAAAATGGGTACGTCTCGCTCCTTCAAAAGAAAACAAAAAACAGATAGGTTCGTTGACTGTTTTCTGCAGGGGTGAAGGAGTCAGATACTGGTCTTGCACCACCGAATCTGTGGGATTTACCAGCCGATAGGCAACGAATGGGGGAAGAACAACCGCTGCAGGTTGGAATATCAATGTTTCTGTTTTTCTTTAATGTGCAATATTTACAAAACTCCTAGGTTGCTCGTTGCACAAAAGTTATCTCGGCAGGTGAAGGTGAAGACGCAAAATATATGATCAATGTGAAACAAATCGCCAAATATGTAGTCGGGCTGGGAGAGCGGGTTGCGCCAACTGATATTGAGGAAGGAATGCGTGTTGGGTCTGAATTCATTGTTTTTTTTGTTAGTTAACTTTGAAAACATACTGTTTTTAGAGTCGATCGCAACAAGTATCAAATTCAGATCCCATTACCGCCAAGAATCGACCCATCTGTGACCATGATGCAGGTAGAAGAAAAGCCAGATGTCACTTATTCGGACGTCGGCGGATGCAAAGAGCAAATCGAAAAACTACGCGAAGTTGTGGAAATGCCCTTGCTCTCTGTGCGTATAATTATTTTGTATTACCGACTGTAATAACTACTTATTTTTTTGTTATCAGCCAGAAAAATTTGTCACACTTGGTATTGATCCTCCAAAGGGAGTCCTGCTTTATGGGGTATGTGTAATTCCTTTTTCGAAATCGGTAAAGTTGATCACTAAAATTCAAAAGCCTCCTGGAACTGGAAAAACTTTGTGCGCGCGTGCCGTGGCAAACCGTACAGACGCAACATTTATTCGCGTAATCGGATCCGAACTTGTTCAAAAATACGTTGGAGAAGGCGCCCGAATGGTGCGTGAACTTTTCGAAATGGCTCGTACAAAAAAAGCTTGCATCATCTTTTTTGACGAAATCGACGCGATTGGAGGGGCCCGTTTTGATGACGGGGCTGGTGGAGATAATGAAGTACAGCGAACCATGTTGGAACTTATTAACCAACTTGATGGCTTTGATCCGCGTGGAAATATTAAAGTTTTGATGGCAACCAACCGGTAATGAGTTTGTATGTATTATGAAATCGTTTTTTGGCAATAATCGCATTATTTAGACCTGACACTTTGGATCCAGCTTTGTTGCGTCCAGGACGATTGGACAGAAAAATTGAATTCAACTTGCCAGATGGAGAAGGCCGCGCGAATATTTTCAAAATTCACTCCAGAAGTATGAGTGTCGAGAGAGATATACGTTTCGATCTTCTTGCAAGATTATGCCCTAATGCAACTGGTGAAATTTACTTTATTATTTTCTTATTTTATCTTAAAATATAATTGAAACAACAGGTGCTGAATTGCGCTCGGTGTGTACCGAGGCGGGAATGTACGCGATCAGAGCTCGTAGAAAAGTTGCAACCGAAAAGGACTTTTTGGAAGCTGTTCAAAAGGTTATCAAGTCGTATGCGAAATTCTCTGCAACTCCGCGTTATATGATGGCGGTGGGTTTTCTCTTTTTTGACATGTTTATATTGCATGCACTTACTTATTTATTTATTTTTTTTTCTCCAATAACTTAGATGTAAAGTTGGATATTGATTCTTCAAACTTCACGTTAAAAAAATCAAATAATAATTTTTGTCTTGCATATTGATTGAAATTGAAAAACTATGCGGGTTGGCACAGATTTGGTTTATTTTTACTCGTTCAATTACTTTGAGCCGCCAGGAGTCTTTGACGCCGCCTCTGCGGTATTTTCTGCTTCAATAATTGCAGCAATGCTTTCAACTTCCTCAGCGGTCAAGTTTCTCAAGACACTATCTGGACCCATTGTAGAAATTTCGATATTCTTTGCACCCGTTTGAACAATTTCCAAAAGAGAACGAACAGCGAGTTTGATACTGTCATCATCCGACATTTCTTCCTTGTAATTCTTCTCGAGAAATTCGCGGACGGTTTTTGAACTGCGGCCGATTGCATTCGCCTTCATTTTAAAAAAAAACATTAATTATCGAGTTTTAATTCGAGTTCAGGGTAGTGTCAACAATAATGGTGCCACTAGGTTACCTTCCATGCTGAGTAGATTCCAGATGGGTCCGTCTGGTACAACTTTGGAATTTTGTCACTGTCAAATCCGATAATAAGAGTGGAGATTCCGAATGGACGAACACCACCGCTTTGTGTGTATTTCTACAAGAGAGTAAGCATATGGAATATTTGGAACAAAAGTTGTGCCGGCTGTGATGATGAATTTCACCTGCTGAATTCCTGCAATATAGCGGGTAATATACTCAATAGACACGGGATCTTCGACAGTCAAACGATGAGATTGACATTCAATACGCGCTTTGTTCACAAGGACTCTCGCGTCGGCGTTTAAACCTGGAGTGGAAAGAATAAAAAATCAAAAGCCGCGTTTACATTGCAACAAAAACTTTTGAACCTGCAAACGCCATACAAACATGGTCATCCAAAAGCGCAATCTTACGGACAGTTCTTGGATCCTGCAATTTGAGTGTAGACTTCTTTTCGACACCCAGAACGACAATGTTCTTTCCACGCACGCCAACCTTAAAAGTCGAAATTAAAAACAAAAGGTGTCAGAATGAAAACAAAGAAATGCATTCTGCAGAGTTGAAATTACAGCGCAGGTTCCTTTGCGAACGGCTTCGACAGCCTGTAGCAATTTTCGGTTTTAGGATTTTATGTTAGCGTTAAGATCGCCGTTGTACTGAATGTGTGAATTTACGTATTCGACTTGGAATAAATTTCCGTCAGGTGAAAATACTGTGAGTGCGCTATTATTTGAGTTTGCTGTTTAGTTTTGGATTGGCTGCACTCGTCTCCATACCGATCATAACTCATTTTTCAAAAATAAAATAAGATTCATGACAGATAAATCAGAAAAACAGCAAAGGAAATAGGTGTTCCAATATTTTCGTTGAGAAATATGGAGCAGCCCTGAGCGATCGCAACAGATAGCAGAGGAGAGCTCAAACTAAAAGCTCACTTGCTTTGACAAAAAAACTGCAGGCCATTTGTTCATTCAGTAACTTGAGAAACTGTTGGATATCAACTACAGTGCAAACATCAACTTTGAAAGAGGTGTTACAGCTGCATTACATATTTTTGTGCATCACTTTTATTTCTTTTGATTAAACTTACCTTTACAGCTATTTTTAATACTTATTCAATTTGCTATCTTAAAGGTGACAGAGCAAAAGCAATTGCAAAAAATATTGACAGCAACAGTAACCCAGATATTGTGTTTTTTGGAAATATGGCAAGCATTTTTAATGAGGCAGATAAAAATCTTGAACACAAGAGATTAGTCAAGATATATTGAAGCAAATTTAGTGTGAGTTTGATTGAAGCTGGATTTACTGAAGAGAAAAAGCTTCCTAAGCTTGAGGCTGGTCCATCAGCAAAAGCTGGCATCAGTCAAAGCTGGTAAGCAGTCAAGAGTCATTGAACCTGCAACATCTGCATTAAACAATTGAAACTCACCACAGCAAAGCAATGGGAATAGGTCCAGAATGAACTCAGAAAATGTCTGAACCCTGACTAGGTCCCGAGAATAGCCAAGTGGTGTCTTTTATGCTCTGGAGATAAATAGAATAGATATGATAAATAGAAACAGGTAAATATGGTTAATAAATACATCCACAATGTTTTCTCCTTTTTCCATTAAGATACTGAGTCCTTGTTCTGGAACCACCAGCAACAAGAACCCTTCTGTCAATGCCAGCATCTAGAGCCGCCTCATCACCCATTGCCCTGGTTACCCAACCATGTCCTGTTAGCTGGAGGTAAACTTCTCTTTGCAAGCTTGTATTTGCTGGTCCAATCATCAGGCAGTCCACTCCACTTCTGGCAATACTGGCACGCTATGCCATTGTTGGATTTCCATTCTATAATTTTACCAATCTTGAATGTTGACATGGTCATTTTTAGGTCTTTTCCTGCAAATGGGTTTGGACTTATGACTGTCTGCTTTTTTAGTAGTGTTTTCCCTCTTTATCTTTCTCATGGAGTGCCTCTTTTAATGTGTTATACCAACTGTAGGTATCATTTTTTAGATACCTGCGCTTCATGTCTTTTATTGTGAGAAGGCTTGTACTGTCTGCACATAGAACTTGCTCCAGAAATATTATATCATGGTATGCCAAATTTTCTGCTATTTGATTATATATTACATAGTTAATATTGAAGTTTCACCACCCTCTACTTTGCCAAATTTTTTTACTGGTATGCCTTCTTTAGTGTTGTATTTAGCTGCTAAAAGTGAGAATTGGTGTTTGTGCATTCTTGCCATGACTGTGCCCAGGAAGTACTCTTTGGTATTGGTTTATCCTGCCAATTAACCATTTTTCAGGTGCATAAGCATGGTTCATGCAAAGTTGAATAGCCATTGCTAGAATTTCTTTTACATTTTTTGTTGATTTTAGTATTAGTTTTTTGGAAATGCCACTAGGGTCTGGGGCATTTTTGTAATTGCCTCCATGATTGTGTCAGCTGTGACTTTGTCTTCCATGCTGGAGTAGATGGCTGAATTAATTTCTGCAATTGATTTGTATGCTTGGTAATATGCAGAGCCTTCTTTGAACCCTTTGGGGTTGTCTGCTTTGAAAAACCTCTTTTGTTTGCCTGGTTACTTCTTCCAGGATTGTTCCAGGATTATATGAGATCTTTCCCTCTCGTTTATCACCTTTTAAGTTAATGCTGTCAACTCTGAAATTGTTGTTTTTACCAAGTATTTTCTTAAGGTATTTTGTTGATTGTCTCTTTAATTAACTTATTTTTCAATTTTCTCCTGTAGTATCCTTTGCCACTGTTTTGAGAATTGTTTATTTGTATTGTGGAGTTCCCTTGTTAGTCACAACATTGATTTTGTCTTGGCAAGTGTGTTGTCAGCTATTGTGTCAAAGCATGGTATACCATCTAAAGCCACATATGCATCCTGCATTCTTCACCACTCACTATCCAGTCTCTTTCAAGTTCTTTGTTTGCACTGTGTATATCATACCATAGTTTAAATGCTTTAAGTGCTAACATAATCAAATTTTAATTTTTGAACAGAATCACCAGATTTGCACAGAATTATGTTGCTATTTCTTAATTTTTATTCAATTGAATAGTTACATTATTCTGCTCTTGGATTCACTGATCGCCAAATTCATCAAATTGATCATCGGCAAAGAATGTCTGCATCAGCTTGTCTTCAGAGAGTGATTTAATATGTTTTGAGCATGTTTTCAGTAGGAATTGATACACATGTTTTGTTCAGGTTGATTTGGATCTATTTTCAGGTAATTGGTGATTGGGAGTAAGATGAATTAAACTTCAATTTCCCAAGGGAAATTTTTTGGGATGTAACAACACTTACAAGATCTTGAAATTTCACGTGATATATGAGCCATTCTATTTTGGTTTCTTGCACTTGTTTTTGTAGATATCAAAATTGTGTGAGTAAATTTCTCTATATGTGAAATGTATGAGAAATTTACCCACACAATTTTGTGAACAGTCGCAATCAAGACAATTTATACACAACTGCCTGGTATTGAATCGGCAAATTTCAATCGATAGATGCAGACACTAATGGCTGATAACAATATAATTGATATTTTCAAGTTTTGAGAGAGGGAGAGAATCATTGATGGAGAGATAATCATTGATGGGAATAGACAATGTACATTTGTCTGATTAACAATATACTGTTATAGTCAGTTGGTGAGAGAGATTTTTGACAAGCCCAATTGAAAAAAGTTGAAAAGAAAACAAGGATGGATGTGAACAACACAGCCGCAACAATGCGGCGGCTGGACGACACCGAAACGGCAAAAAGCAGTGTATTCGACACCTTAAGAAAGCAGAGTCAGAGCCCGTATCAGTTCCAGCAACAGCAGCAGCAGCAGCAGCAGCAACGTGCTGTCAGCGCTGCCGGTTTCTCTGAGTACGCCATGGGAAAGAACCAGAGCGTGTATTCAACCGTCATGGGCCTGGTATAATATCAATAACAATGGCAATACTTCGCAATACTATAATAATATTCAAACACTTGCTTTCAACAGAACCTGTGGGCGAAGGCTAGCATTGTACTTTCACTTGTACAATTTGTGGTGATTGTCGTTGCAGAGATTCTAGTTCTCATTAAGCATCTTGCCGAGCTCAATGATCTGAATGCCATCTATGTAATCCACCCCGACTGGCTGCTGCTGGTCAACGAGGCCACTTTCACCATCATTCCCTTTGCTGAGGCAATCACAATTTACGAGGGCCTTTTCATAGCTGCCCAAATATTTTTGCTTATTCTGTCTATCGATGCGGTTTGCTTATTTTTCATCTTGTTTTGTTTCCTTCAACCGTTTTTCCCTTTTTTTATGTTCATGGGTTTTGAACTTTGAATTATTTCAATAATTTTAATGTTAGATACTCTCGTCTTCAAAAATCCAACTCGTCGTAACAACAATTTTCAATCTCGCAGTTGTTGGTTACTCTGTTGAGCAATATATTCAATCTGGAAGCTTGATCGACCAAGTTGGATCCACACACTATGGTTTTTTACAATCGTATGGCTTTCAATTTCATCGTACTGCTCCTTACGAAATCGTAGTCATTTCGCTTGGAATCGTATTTTTCCTTCTTTGGACTTTCGTAGCGACGAAACTCTACAATCTATTTGGATGGAACGTCTTCAAGGAGCTTGGTGCCGATGTCGAAGTCAGAAGTACGTTTTCAATTGTTGCATCACAAACGAATATCATAATGAATTGAATAAAAAAAAATATAAAATAAAAAAATAAAAAATAGAACGATTGACAGTGTATCATATTTACATGACTCTTCTCAAAATCGATGTTTTCTTTTTCATTAGCATCGTTATTCAATATATTCTGTTAGTATTTGGCGACGAAGCGTCGACAAACAAGACAATCACCATCATTTTGACTCCAATCGCGGTCGTAGGTCTTTTACTTGTTGCTTACTTTTCTGTTACGCGTGAATCCAATATCCTCATGACACTACTGCTTGTTGCACTTTCCGGGTGCATCGGATTCCTGGTCGACAGAATTATTGACATTTGGACAGTCACAGATATGACGAAATATGAAAGTTCCAAAACTAGTTTAACTCTCTTTTCCGTTCTCACACTGATTGCAGCGCTGGCAACTTTTGTGGTGGCTGTATTAAACTTTTTGAATTTTGGAAAGGGATTGATGCAATCTTGTGAGTGCCTTTTTTTGATCTTGTTT
>JADGJH010000505.1:0-17752 GCA_027596945.1 Physocladia obscura
AATCACTAATCAAGTGAAATTATGGGGAATTTGAAATGGACTGATTAGGCATGAAAAAGGCTATAAGAAGGCTGTTGAATTTTGACTTTTGAAAACATTCTAAAGTAAATAACTCTCTGCCCAAAACTACTATCAAGTTTAAGGCTCACAACAATGCTAAGCCTTACAACTCAAAAACCAACACTTCAAGCATCCAGTTTGCCAATTTGCACTAGGTGATATCTCAGGCTGTATAAAATTGTGAATGCCACTATTTCAGTTGTATGAGGGGAAAGTATTGAAATTGAAGATTTTTCAGAAATGGAGAATTTATTGGAACATATTATGAATGGTTGAAATTTTTTTATCACAGAAACCATATGTTTTTTTAAAATTTTAGAGAGAAACCCTATGGACAACAACACATATATATACTTTGCTATCTACTGCTTATGTTGGTCAGTGAATCATGAGATTCATGCTGCTCATGGGCAGATGACAACAAGACATGAATGCATTCAGTATCATAAATGACAATTCCTGCTTGTTGTATATGGATATTTTCAGAAAATACCATTCACATGTCAAAGTTCACTCTTTTTAGATTATCAATAAGATAATGAGACCATTTCAACAATGCCTTTGATTTGAACTATGAAGTTTCATGTGGCTCAAACATGTCAATTTTCAAGTAGAAAACCCATATACTGTTCAAAACCCAAATAACTACTTTATGTAACATAAATTTCTCTTTTATAAGTCATCAATTAAATTTATAGTGCAGGTTGATATTTTAAAAACAGATCAAATGTTTTCATTTAGATTTCAATAGCATTTCAGTATGTTGTTGTTTACTTTTTGACTTGGAAGGAAGGGAGATCAATCATGACCAAAATTTCAGATGGACAAGAACAATCATATAGGTTAAAGTGTCATGTGGACACCTATATGCACATCTAATATAATTAGCCTGATTTAGAACTTAACAAAGGCCAGTAACACAGAACTCAAAAACTTTGAATTTAAAAGAAAAGCAAATATAATTGTCTGCTTCCAGAATTAAAAAAAAATAAAATAAAAGAAAGAAAATAATTAATAATTAATAAATAGCTAAAGCAAAATGAAGAAAATATAAAATAAACCTAAATAACCTTGAACTTGCAATGGGGCAGTAATTGTGTCATGAAAAACTGCATTTGGGGGAAACCTGACCCTAATCATGGACCTGTGAAAAGACAACAAGCTGTAGAACTGTATTGAAATGGGGTGTTTGATCTGCTAAAATCAAACCAATCAATGCCATGCTCCTGCAACTTGCAAACTGCTCAGGAATGTCTGAATTCTGATATTGGACATGAGGAGACAGAGAATAAGAGTTTTAAGGATAATTAATATTAATAATGGGTTTTATGTTTTTTTTAGATCATAAAAATAAATTTTTTTAAGACCTTCCAATTAAGCTCCTCTCCCAAAACTCAAACAATAAGATGATTACTCTTAGAGTTATAATGGAGAAGAAGCAAAAACTCTGAGAATATTGAGCTTATGAAAAAGCAACTGTCAAGGGGATTGACAATGGTCCCATTCCACTGGATGGTGTCCTAACCATTAAGCCAAAATTCTTACTTTCATTTGTGAGAGAATCAAAGAGATTGCACATGGGCAAAGAGTGAAGCAATTGAATATTCTTGATCTGTGTCATGCACATTGAAGACTTCTATTTTTCTTTTAAGGCAAAGTTTTTAATAAAGAATTCTCTGTTTATGTATTTCATTTGCAAAGTTTCAGGTGGAATCTGAAACATGACAAAGTGGAATTTTTGAGTCGGGGAAAAGAAAATTTTTTTGAGAATGAAAAAATAATGAAATAAAAGAACAAAATAAAGAATAAAGGTGTAAGTAGAATAAAGTTGTTGCAGAAAGCTTCCTTGACAAATAATATCACGCACAAGTCATGAATGGTCACAAAATTGTATTAGAGTTTTATATTGCATCAGCCTCTAAAGAAGTGAAGCGGGATGAACTATCCAGAGATTGGGACATATATCAAGATGATGTGCAACCCGAAGATTGCCATGCGAAACTACGACCTGGCCTTTGCCACGCACTTGCACGCACTTGCGCGCGAATAACGTAGCAGCCGCAAACAAGCCACAACATGTCGGAGTCAAACTAATACTCGCCGGATCCCTCAGCGAAAAATACAAGCGCAATGCAATCAACAATGGCCTGCTGTGTCTTGAAGCGCCCGAGATTGTGGACATGTTGAGCGAGGAGATTGGCGGACGCGGCGCTGGAAAGGGAACTGTGCGTATTGGGTAGAAATTTCACGCCCAGTTTGCGACTGGAAAGGTGACGTTGACTTAAGGATTGTCTGTGAAGCAATTTCCTGTTGTGGCTGTGGGAAAGGTGATCGTGGTCGAGGACCTCGAAAACTGGATCAAAACGAAGATTGGCGAATAATAAGACAGCCTTTATCTTTTTCTTTTTAGCCATTCAATCATTTACCCACGTTGCGCTCATATTCCAGAATGACAATACCGTCCTTAACAGTCCGGCAATTCTTAAGTCGAAAAGTCCGCATTTTCCTGTCTTCAGAATCAAATGGCGACAGTCCGCCACCGACAGTCAGCGGATACAGAACCAGATGCAATTCATCAACGAGGTCATGTTGCAGCAGCGATTTGACAAGCGTGGTACTGCCATAAACCAATAAATCGCCACCTTCACTCCCTTTCAACGCTTCAACCTCAACCAAAGCACCAAGCACGCTGGAGTTGTTCCACTCTGCTCCCCGCATCCCCGTCGAAACCACATACTTTGGTATGCTGTTCATGCGCTCGGCAAACCAGCCTGAAGTCTGTCCAGGCCAGTAGCCTGCAAACTGATCATAAGTCTTTCGCCCAAGAAGCAAAGCATCAACGGATGCAAGCTCGTCGGCTTTGTATTTGCCAACAGCCTGCGACGGATAGTTGGACTGCCAGCCACGGTGAATGTGGTCGGTCTCGTCCCCGCCAGGAGCCTCAACGACGCCGTCCAGTGTGATGAACTCAGTGGCGATGACTTTTCGCATTTCAAAAATCTGGATTCTGTGGTTGTTCGTGGTAAAACAGATTAAAAAAATGCTTATTGGAATGTCATGTGGGGCCTGACTATAATCGACCATTTGGAGAAGTCTTTGCAGAATTTCACTACCAACTTCTACAGAAGGGTCTTGCCACTTTCTCCCATGCCATAGTTCCCACTACTAGTTACACAATGAGTACATATGCCTGCTAAAGTGTTCCTTTCATTACCCAGGCCAAGACATTGAGTGACTGCTACAAATATATTCTTACACCTGTGGCAGGAGACCTGTCAGTGAGCAGATCTGATTGGAGTGACAACAAAACTCCTAAGATTTCTGCCCTTATTGGTAAAGTTGGAGAGCTACAAGGAAAATGGTTGCATATACAAGGCACTACAATTGTGCTGAAAAACTGCACCCTGTCAGGAATATCTGACAAGATACCAGGTACACAGGCAATATTGTATGGACCTAGAATTTCTTCAGTTACCTCCAGCATGCTGTACAATAGCCTACCAATGCAAATCTTCTGTGTATCACCTAGGAAAAATACCAACCTTGAATCATATGAGGTGACTCTTCCATCTCTGCACCAAATGCCCCATGATGAAGTATATGACATAGTAATGATACACCAATCTCTACTGACAATTTTGCTGAGAATTGGCAGAGATGGCATCACATAGCCAGCATGCCAACAAATACAGAAGCTCAAGAAGATGTCCCCTTTGTGAAATGCAATTTTAAATGGTATAGGCATTGTCTGCAGCATTGCCATTCACCAAAACTTCAAAAATGTGATTTAGAATTACCTGGATTATGTTCAAGTTCACTTTTTCAATATTGTTTAATGCCAAACAAATAAATAAAATTTGGCTGCATTTGAAAAATACTGAACAGTTGCTCAATTTTTACTTGCCAAAATGTCTGCATTTTTTTTAACATGTGAGACTCAGATTAAACAAGTTTTCTTGCTATTCCTCAACATTGTTCTAGTGCTTTTGTTTGCTTATTTAGCAGTGTGTGATTTTTCCCAAGCAAGGAGCAATAAATCCTGTAGTTTGAATTATAATCTGGTGTGTTGAGACTCTTTTTGTTCTCCTTTTTTTCATTGTTTCATATTATGCATATCACTTTTTCCTTTCAGTGATATGCTTTGAATCAGATTGTCATGTTCCTAACTTTTGTACTATATATATATAGTACATTCATTTTGATGGGTTGCATTTTTTTTTTCCAAAATCACAAAAGCGAAACAATGGAAATCTTTACTTAAGGCACAAGACATAATCTCCAAGTCTGAGTTGCAGATCTGAATGCAAATCGCCAACCTTGAGGCATTGGAATTTGTGAATGGAACAGAATCAAGTTGGCATTCAAAAAACATGTACATGGAAAACCAGCAAAATCAAAACTGATGACTTACTGTTCCACAGCAGTTCCCATAAACTGCAGGAAGATCATTTATGCTGTTGACAAATATTGAGAATGCTATAATTGACAATATTATACCCAAAAGTTGATCAAAATCATTGCTGCTCTCACTGGAGAGTCAGATCTGTTAAAGTTGCTTTGAGGCCCTACAGACTCTTGAGTTTCATCTGGAAACCCACTTTTGTGTACATTTCAAACAAAATGCCAAATAAAACCACATTGCAAAGACATTTGTGCATTGATTCATCCATTTTGTGCAAGTTGCACGTCAGCAAATTTGCGTCTGAGTGTTGTTGCTTCACTGATTCTTGGAGATTGTTACAAGAAACTTTGAAGTAGGAGAATGACTTGGTGCAGCCTATGGAATGCATATTTTATCTCGTGTAAAGAAGGAAAAAATTGAGGGATCAACTGATCCCATTCAACAAGCAGAGGTTGCATATTTAATGGAGTTGTCAAAATATACTTTTATTGATGGTTTTGGAGAAACTGCAGGTATCTTGTGATTCATCAACAACACAACTAAAGGCAATTTGGTCAATTGCAAGGATAAATTCGACAGGTGTTCAACCACTGTGAGTGTCAAAATATCAAAAAAATTTTATGCTGCTGGATGTGAGTTTTTCTTGGTTTACAGTTATATTTCTGGCAGTTTTGGCATTTATTGGAATACAGTGAGTTCAGAAACTCAAAAACAATTCTTGCAGAGAAAGCAAATTATTGCTGTAATGAAACATGTTGATTACTGAAATTGATACTTGGGGTTTTGCTGTTTTATTGATTTTTTTAATTGGTTATTAACATATAATAAATCAAGTTTAAATATGGTGACATGAATTAATTTTATGTATTCAGTTTTTTAATCTGTTTTTAACCAAATTGACATAATTCAAGTTAATTTCAAAACCAATATAAGGTAAATTCAACATGCAGAAGGCAATTATTTCAGAACCCAAACCTGCAAGGGAATCACAACTGAATCTGTTTCATTTTACTTTGATGCTTTCAGTAGTTTCAAACACAATTCCAAAGGTTTTATGTTGGATGATTAACTCTCTCTTTTTGACTGAGCTTGTCACTGAGACAAGATATTTTAATAACATCATGTGGTTTGGCTCCATTTAAATGCACTTTAAAGAATGTCTTTTTGGATTTGCAGGAAAAATATTGTAAGGACAATCACATATTATAATCTGGGAACTACTAGATCCCAAAAGTCTGTACAATTCATATCAGCCACTTGATGATCTTGCAGCTGCAATGAGTGAGGACAGGAAGAATCTGACAGAATAAAATGATATTAGGGTTTATTTTGGATTTAATCTTATGTACTCCACCACAGAGTAATGCAGGTGTCAACATGTGGGTGTTGGTGGGTTTTGTGAAGTTGAAATAGCATTTTTCACATTTTGTGAAACAAAATTGAGTAAAGAATTCCATTTTCATCTGGAACATGAGGCAAACTTGGTCAAGAGCTATTGAAAGCTGCTTTAGATATTCATGCAAATATTTTGAAATCTGTTATTGTTAATTCTTGGCAAAAATTATTTCCTTTTGAACAAAAATTTTGATACATGTTGCAATCTTGCAGAGGATCTTGCCACTGATAATACAGATGAATCTGGAGAGGCAATAAAAGAGTTTATTTTGAATAAGAATAATGGCTCAAGTATTAAAAAAGTCAATATTAAGGCTAAATACATGGTTGATGAATCAAAAGTTTATTCTGGTAAAGAATTACTTCAAGCACACAAAAAAAAAAAAAAGTGAAAGAGGAGAAAGAAAGAAAAAAAGAGCTTAAAGTTACATCAAAAAAAAAAGAAAAACAAAATTGTAGAAAGGAAGAGGGCTCATTCAGCTGATAAGGATCAAAAACAGTGTTGCAGAATCTTTAGTCAAGCCTGATGCATCAAGGGATGGACCTCAAGCAACAAATGGCTGTGTTGTGCTAATTGCAAAATTTTTAGATGCAAGATCCAATGCAGAAATCTCTCTAATGAGCATATAGTAGTAAAAAACAAAACAAAAAACAAATCAGTTGTGATGCTACCCTCCTTATTTTAGTATCCAATGAAAATATAATTGTTTCAAAACAAACAAGTTATTCCAAAGTGTTTATCCAGGGCTTCAAGCATCAGAAAATACTGTTTGTATTTTTTTTTTGTTAACAAAAAAAATTGTGAAACAAAATTGTTCAAAAAAATTAGATCATTTTCACAGACATGGTAAAGAAAAAAGTTGATTCTTTGGACATTTTTTGTGTGATTAATTTGGTATTAACCATTGCTTGCTATACTTTTACCTTCTTGTCAGACATTGCTGATTTGAACTTTTTAGATCATTCACCAGCTTTACTGTCTCTACTTGTCTTTGGTGCTTCAGATCTAGTGTATTATTTGCAAAATTTCGATTTTGGATGCCTAATATTATTATGGTTGTGCAACTCCTCATATCAATCCTTTGTATTGCTCCTATGGTACAGAAGCTCCAAGAATCACCGTAACATTGCCTTCAGAGATTGACTCTTAGTTGCTGCTTTGCAAACAGTCATGCTCTTAGGCAGCTGTATTGGGGGAGGTTGCTTGCTTGCAGGGAGGGGGCTGGTCTGGATGGCATATGGTGACCTCCCTAAAGAGACCCTGGAAATCCTGCAACCTGCGTCCTCCTCCTCTAATTGTTAATACCTGGTTTACATTCAACATCATTGCCATCTTCAACTACCACACAATCAGTCTTAATCAAACTATTCTGCATCCCATCTTCATTGCTAATTGATGCGACATCATGTTGCCATTATCAATGACTGGAATCATATTAAAATGTTTTGGAGAATCATTCTTTATGGAAATGTGGTACAGCTTTGGGTCTTGTGATATGCATGAATACACTGTGTTGTCATTTGAGAAAAAGTATCAAACTGCATCATTCAGACTCATTAAAATCTATCAGTCTGCTTCTTGTCACTTCTCTTATTCAAACACCGTACAAAACAGTTTATCATTAGCTCAGCATTATTGCCACTCTTGTCATATACTCTTTACAAAGTCATTGAAATAATCTGCCTTTAGTAGTTGCAGGGTCTCTCAATACATGTGGTTGTTGGCAACAATATAAATCAAGCAAGGGCATGGTGATTTCTCACTTTCAGAATGTGTTGGCAAAAAATGTCAAACTCTAAATCCATTGCATACAAGCTAATTCCGTACCTTTCACAGAATTGAAGTACTTGATTGGTTGTTACACCAGTGTCTATCTCACCTTCCTCAAAGATATCCAACAAGCCATCAAATGTTACTCCTTTAATATGTTTTCAATATGTGTTTATTAAATATAAACACAAATGTTTTCATTGGTAAAGTTTGGTTTAAGATTTAAATGGTGGCAGTTTAAAATTGTCCCAAACATTCTTTGCTCTAATAAAGCTACTTGCAGGTGAGGAACTGGTTGTGTAACTAATATCTAAAATATCACAGTCGTATGGCTGCCTCTCAGAATACTCACTTGTTAAAGTATTAAGATGTTGTTTAATTAAATTGTCAAGAATATCTTGAATAATTCCTTTCTTGCTGTTTTCGTAATTGTAATCTCCGTAATGAATCACATATTTGAATTCATAAGTCACAATGACTCTCTGTGACAGGAGAGTTGGAAGATAATACAACTGTGTCTTTCTTTTTGACCATCAAACAGGGCAATTGGCCTCTTTTGAAAACATCCATTTGTTGCTCCTTTTTTAGCGTAACAGGTGAATGTGGTCTCTCTCTCTCTTGAAAACATTATGAACAATGTCCATACCCCCAGATTGGAATTGGTTCATAATCTTGTCAGTTTTCTTGATGAAAACATCATGGCTGACAAAAGCAATACAGTTTGCAAGGCTCATAGTCATTCACTGTCACTTTCATTATTCACCCCCACAACCCTTTCATCCACCAAAGCCTCAGACAACTTGTTGACCCAACCTTTGGCGATACCTTGTTGCCACAACATCAAGGCATTTGCACCATAATTCCCTTCAGCTTTGTTGAGGCACAACAGCAAACAATTAAATTGTCCTTTGAATGTTGATATTTTATCATTGGTTTAGTTCTCAGACTGTCATAGTTTTTCATCCAATTAAAGCTGTGACAACAAGGTTCAGGTACATGTTAGGGTTACTATTATGAATGATGGATTGTTTATACCTGAGCTGAAGTATTCCAGCCTTTTTCTCCCATTTCTCAGTTACTCCCATTCACTCATCAACACCACTCTTCTTTGCAAGTTCAACAAACTCCATTGGTGTTGCCGTTTTTCTAACCACTGTGAAGCCACCTTTGATTTGGTTTCTGACCCGTTCCATATCCTTATTGTAGTGACCTTTATGTGTTTTTGTTTTGATGTACGTAATTTCGTCCAGACACAGATTGCGTTTCACAGATGGGGAGTTATTATAGGTTCCAATCTCAATAATGAACTCCTTTGCGTTTTGTTCAGATATCAGTGAATTCGTCCGGTCCCATAAGCATGTTACACAAAACACAAATCCAATTGATTTTTTGCGAGGCTTTTGAGTATATTAGATTGTTGAATTTTCTAAGCATATAATAACTTTTGTTAGAGTTTATACCATGAAAATCAAACAGTGCCATACCAGTTCTTACTGGCTTGTTTCGCACCTGCCTCTGAACGAAAAATAAGATTTGGGCGTTTACAGATGTCGCATTTACATCCCTGTTCTAAAAAAATACAAGTTTATAACAGTAGTCTCAACAGTAAAACCAACGATTCTCACCAATGTATTCAGTATATGATAACATCAACATATTTTCAAATTCTATAACAGTTTTAACTTCTGAAGCGCTTTCTGTGACGTCTTTGAATTTGTTGGCTCCTGCAAAAATGGTTAACAAAGTCTAACTAAAGCTTTACAAGAATGAAATAAAAACCTGCTTTTAAAACCCACTTCAAATCAGCTCGCCTACACTCTTGCGCAGTAGCCTTGATGACTCAAACTTTTCTCTGAGGGCAAGGGAAATCTATCAATCCAATTAGTAGGACGAACAGAAAGTCCAAAGGGAGAGAACACGACCCGGTTCAGGGTCGTGTTTAAATAGGGACTCCAATTGGAGCATATGATGGGGGGATAATGGGGAGAATAATGGGGAGAATCGGGGGGAATACAAACTTACTTCAGGGTTAAGAACCAAGCTGTTACGCAATATCATACAGCCCAAACAGTAAGTCCACTGTTGCTTATTCCAGTGCGCATTGTCTTTGTTGCATGAATTGATTCGAAACGGACAATCGATTTTTATCTTTACCTTTGCTCCGTCAATTTCTTTGTAAAACCTGATACATGCTGTTCCAATTTTCTTTTTCGACAGTGAAACTTTACTTTCATTTCCACGCTTGTATGAGTCAAATGGAGCACAGATAATATTCAAGCGTCTATCCTCATCTACATAATAGGAGGCCTTGTTTTGTTTCACCGACGCGTCAAATCGAATCAGTGGTTTCTACAAAGAAGTCCGAATAACTGAACAAATAAAAATCATCAAAATATTCACACATACCAATTCAGGAACCGCATCGGCCATCTCACTCTTTTTGAGAGAAAAAAAAGAGGGAAAGAAAGAGTTTAGTCCAGTATTTATAGTATTTCGGAAGTGAAATCACGTGAACACGTTCATGCGAGATTAAATTGTTTTATAATATTACTTCATCATCGTTGTCGCTTTTTGCATTTGTTTGTGAAGCACATTTTTAAAAATGTGTTAAAGTAAAACAAAAAAAAACAAACCTCGGGGTTGGTGTTTGCGAATAATACTCTTTAAACAATTCGTCATCGGAAGGGACATTTGATTTGACCTCATCACCATTGTCTTCGTCAAGATTTTAATCACAATCGAGCTCAGCAACACGTGCTTCGTCAGGAACAAATGGATAGTCCTGCAAGTCTGGGTCAGGAGAAAGCTCAGGTAATATGACGCGTCTGGCCAGAGTGATTTTGTCGGGGATAAGCGAGGATGATTGTGCGATGTTTGTCGATGCTTGGCTGAGATTGCTTTGATGGGGAGACACCGACTGAGAGCTGAACTGACTCGCCCACAATGCGCGTACGGCTTGAGTCAAGGCGACTGCCCGCTGCTTCTTTGCGGTGTGCGGCTTGTCCATATGGAGGGCGTGTCCGATTTTTTTTAGAACAATTTTGGACTTTTTCTTTTTTGAACACACATCTCAGCGACAAGTCTCATTTAAATCCATCACACTCTCCATCACCATTGAGTGAACAATCTCACACCATTCAAAGTTGAGTTATTTCGTCACTTGCCGACAACAATTCAAAATTTTATTAGAGACTTCCACAGAGGTGTGGGCGGATGTATGGGAAGGAAAAAAAAAGAAAAATACAAGATAAAAAAAGAAAAGCAAAAAAAAACAAAGTGAAGGAAAGAGTACAACTATTCAATGCAAACTCGCTTGACACAAGAATCTTCCTCGTCTACAAAGCTATTCCCTCTTTTTAGAGAGAGATCACTTCCAACAGTCGGAACAGCGTCGTCAGAAACTGGTGAAGGAAAATCGACTAAGCCCGGAGAAATAGACGCCGGAGCTTGGTGGTGGGATTTTACGACAACAGCTGCAGATACCAAATCCAGGAATGTCGTTTGGATATCAACGTCAATACAACTACTTTCAAAAGTGGAGGATGGTGACAAAGAGTTTGCCGAGCCTCCGGGTTGTTGAATTTGTTGTAATTGTCGAGCGATTTGAAGCTGCTGAGTTTTTGCCATCAACAAGTTGGTCCAGTTTGAAAAAGCTTCATGGCCAACAAACAGTTCGTAGTCAATCAATGCCAAGAATTCAAATTCATTAGCATTTATTTCAAGAACTTGTAGACCAGAAATTTTTGCCCAAGCCTTGTTGCTGTAGTTCCTGTCTTGCAAGTATTTGCTGGCCAATATCAAGGCAGACAAAAACATGCGGCGAGGACAAACTGCAGAACTGGACTGTGCATGATTTAAAGCTTGATGTGTAATCAACGAATTTTCTGACAAAGCTGACAAATCAGAGACAAATATGAGTTGATTTCTGGCACGAATAATATAGAGGAGAGCGAGTTGGAGAGTTGAAAAGCTTGTCTTAGAGCGACGAAGTATTTCTTGAATAAAAAACTTCAACGGAAGTACTTTTGACGAAGTTTGCAGTGTGCTGGATTTGGAGGGCCAAATTGATTCAATAATTGAGGCGGAGGTGTCTAGAAAATTCATTAGTCATCATTTTTCAACAAACAATATTTTGACTCACCAACAAGTCTGTCAACAAATCCAGAACGAATGTTGGATGATTCAGAATTTAAGATGTTTGGGATTGGAGGTACGTGTTTGGATGAAGCAAAATTTTGCTGGGATACAAGGAGGGATTGTTGCTGAAGTAGCGTGTACAGCGAGGTAGGGATTTCAACTTTCATAATGCGCAAGAATATCAATGGCTCAAAGAGCTGAAGAGATAATGAAACTTTGATGAGTATTGATGCACTTAAAGTGCGAAGCTTGGGGCGGCCATTCGGGGAAAAATTTTAATAGTAGAGTAGAAAATATCAAAAAGGTTTTTGCAAAAGCAAATCGAGGGGGTTCGAAATTCGAGATTGAGTCCGGTAAGTTAATCAGAGGCAGGAGCAGGTCTTATTCAAGGAGGGCGTAGCAACAGTTCGTGGTTTACAAAATGGAGATCAAGGAAACCATGGTTGCTAAAACGGCGAGTGTAGAAGATTTTAAAAGGTTGAAGTAATAAGCAAGCCCTAGGCTTTCAAAGTGTCCGCGAGACGATTATGCACTGGTATAGCAATTTAGCATATTGTGGTCAAGTCGTGAAATTAGTCCGACTGCTCATATTTAAGACAGCCAAACTGCCGCGGTCACTTACAATTCAAAATTGGCCAAGATCTACAGCGGTGCGGAGAATTCCGAGTAGAAACAAGTAGTTCGTTAAAGCTGGGACAGGAAGGTCACAAAAGACAACAAAGCGGATAGGCTTTCGGCAGGGGTGTGCGTAATTAACTGTACTGATAAAACTGGATCGGAGGCGAACGTTTTAGCTTGAGGCGAACTTGTAGTAGTTGTTTGCGTCGGCTGCTAGTTGAGTTTGGTGTTTTCTTATGTGGTTCAGTCGAAAACTCTGGAAAAATTGAAAAAAAATTTTCATCTAGATGCCTGCTGCCCCACAGCTGATTGTTTCATGATGAAACGACACTCATTATTGATAAAGACGCGTGTATCTCCATTTTTGAGAGTAAAAAAGTCGATAAAAATAGTATTACTGTGCCTTGACTTCAACATAGATTTTGTTGCGGAATATTTTGTCTTGAAAAGGAAAATCAATCATAAGTATCTTCGTTCATACAACACTTCCATTACTTGAATTGCTTGGCATGATTTTGTAAAAAGCTCCACGGCCACTTGAATTTTCATCAGAAACAATGCTTCTCGATAAAACAGACAACAAAATGTGCTTTGTTGTGCCTTCTCAACTTCCCTCCAGGAATAAGTATATTTGCTGTATTTAATTTTGCAACTCCGCCACCAGACACGTTGATCCCGGACAACTTCCTTCAACTTGATGATATTTGCATGCTTTAATAATTTTGCCAGAGACTGTGCAAAAATAAATTAAAAATAATTAATTACACAAATTCAGTGACAAAATACCTTTACTTCTCGAAGTTGGGTCATTCTTCCCAACTTTCGAACATTTTTTTTATTAGCTTGATGGCAACCTGAATAGTATTAATATTATACAGATGAAAATTTCGTATTTACGGATCACAATTTCATTTGTCACTGTATTCGTCGGCATGAATACAGAACCAAAACTGCCGTCTCCAAGTTGTTTCGTGATTTTGAACTTGTCCAAAGCTGATCAGGACATGATTCGGAGTAATATTTGATCTTTACTTTGTTTCGTGTTCTTGGTTTTATTTTGTACTTGTTTTGTACGCTGTTCTTTGTTTTGGGTGGACACTTTAGTTGGTTCTTGTAGTTGCGATTTCCGAACGGCGTCACTGACAAACTAGAGTAGAAAAGCCTGGATTCAGGTAAAAATAATGGATTCGTTCTTTTGGCCCGCTTGTAAATTGTTTTTTTTTTTTTTGAATTGTCACAGAAAAGAAAGTTTTGAAAAAGTTGGGTTGAGCTTTTATGTTGGTCATTGTCATGGAAGTATTATCATTTTCAGTCTTAAGAACATTCTGTGATAGGTTCTATAATGTCATTAAATTCATTGAATCCATGATTCCAAATACTGGCAGCTCTTGTTGTTGCTATTATCATGTTTGGTTCAGTGGTCAAAAATGACATGTCATTATCATTACATCAAAACTGGCAATTAAACAGCATTGAACTTTTAGAGATCCATTTTAAATGTATATATATCTTTCTGAAATAATAAAAAAACATTGATGCAAAATTTACAGGCTAAGAACTTTTTCCTTTTCTTTGACTCATTATACACATGAGGAATCTTGAGAAAAACCAAACAAATGTGGTCTTTCTGCTATTGCTTATAACTCAAAATTATTGATGCTATAGTGAATAGTAGCTGCTTCCTTCACTTAGTTTGTGTTCAATCACTTTTCTGTTCAGTTAATAAATAGCTTAATATCTTTATTAGTAAACTAAAGATGACTGTGCCAACTGTAAATACATGTGCTGTGGCCATCAGCATATTCAAATTTGTTGGTATAAGAGACTGTGGATGCTTCCACAGTATCTTGCAACTGTCTTTTGTCTTTTCTACATTTTCTAATGTTTCTATTGATTTCTAATACAATTATTTATGAAAACACTTATGTTCAATACCTTTGTATACTGGAGAGTATCTCTCACTATCTTCTCTAGTCTACTATGCAAGCCATATTCTTGTGTAGGATGATCCAGGAGAACGTGTTTTCAGTCATTTGAAAAGTATAGTAAGTGGAGTGGGTCTCTTACTATTAACTAGTGAACATACCAGATTCTTCTCAATAGTTCTCAATTGATTCTGCTGGTAACTTTGCAGTAGTGTGCCACAGTAAGAACAACAGATCAGTTGAAACAGCATCAGCCTGTTCATAAAGATTGTATGCCTCTATCAACTGCCCATAAATAAATATATTTTTATAATTTAACTTTATTGAAATAAACTAAGACAAATAAATTTATAACGATTTTGCATTGTTAGTTTTGTCTTGATTCCGCCCCACAGGAATCAAGAATGACAATTAAATCCATTTTGCCATTTTGCAAAATTAAATTGTTAACACACAGTTTATTTCTTTTATTTGAGAAGAAACAAACAAACCTTAAATAAATGAAGAAAGGTGGATTTAATATTTAAGTTCACAATTAGTTTTTCCTAGGCTATCTATTCACTTCATAATTGAATTGTCAAAGTATATGCGACTCTGTGGTGGGAGATGTGTATTACAAAATAAGTAATACAAAATAAATCTTTCAAGAACTCATCATGCACAGATAACATGTTGGCCTGTATTATCTTACCAAAAAAACATGATGTTCTTACTATCTTTGCCATCACAATTTTTTGTGCCATCTTGTGCTTAGTCAAAAACCACCTGTAAGAATTTTGTAAAGAAATAGGTTCTAGCTTTTGTATTGAGAGGGAGATAGCGAGATGGATGGAGCTCAAGTTTTGCAAATCTTGGTATATTTTGGTTACGTGTGTTGGGGGGTATCATGGTTTTTTCTTGAGGGATCACGTTCAGAATTGCGCTGCGTTTGAAATGGTTTGCGAAGTTAAGTTTGATTTGGAAGCAAGTATATTTGACTTTCGCTGCGTGGTATTTTCATTTATAGTGATTTTTTTGGTACGCTGTAAGGCAAAAAAAAAAAGCAAAAATCGCAAGAAACTCGGCAATGATTCGGCCGCTTGACACCCGGATTTCCAACGCAGCAACCATTGCAAGAACACTGAAAAATAGTGCATCGGGTACAGTGTCGACTAAACTGGGATCGATCAGACTTACGCCGTCGATTGCTTCGCTAATTCTAGCTCCGCTTTCATCGAATCTCACTTCAATTGTCGGACCTTCTTTGTCAACGACCTTACCTTCATTTACTTCGTCGACATCAAATAGTAATTCGTGGTTTGGTTCAAGAAGTCAGAATTTTGCAGAATCGGAAAACAGCAGTCGAAGTTCAGAATCGTTCGTGAATATTTTGGAATCTGCAATTGAAAAGGTCAGAGTTTTATTTTATTTTTATTTTTCTTCCTTTTTCTCATTCTCAAGTAGGTAATATGGTTGGATATTAATATTGCTTTTTATGGTTTTTATAGGCCGTTGCAGCTGATTCCGCGTTTTTCAATGATGCTCTACTAAAAAGTCTCTTTTACGCTAATTTAATCGAAGATAGCTAATAATGCGATTCAAGATCTAATTATTGGGTTGACTTTTTTTTTATGTTGAAAATAAAATTCAAAAATTCAAGGGAATTCTGAAAAACTCTATAAAAAATAGCAGACAGTCCTTGTCAAGATTAGTTTAAGAACCCTCACATGCTCGGTTCTTTTAATAGATGCTAAGGTGCATTCTGATGTATACAATCAAGTTAGCAACAGAAACTGTAACTGAAGCGATTGTGAAAGCCAGCAACCGCTCGTAACTTAGCTTCTCGTTTCACAGCAATCGTACAGACCAAAATTTACGGATTTAACTCTCGAAATATTCATGGTACAAGCATCCTTCCTTTCTTTGCATTGTCGGAAGTACCTCAGAAACCAAAGGAAGTTTATTGGTTGGACAATGGTACACAGGATGGATGAGAAGCCAAAGAACTCTTTCGAGACCAAAAAAGGGATGAAATTTTTTTTTCGAGTGCTCGTTCTTTCCAGCACACCTCTACTGAAGAGTGTTGTGTTATAAGCTTTTCTGACTGAATGAAGTGAGTTAGTTCTCATCTCAATTTTCAAATTGATATGAACCAAAATTCATAACAGGGTTCCTCGACAATATTAACAAACGCGAGAAAAGAGAGAAAAAAAGAAAACCGCGTGGAAGCGTAGAGAATAGGAAATCCTTTCAATTAATAGCAAAAAATAAAAAATTACAAAAAATATTAATAGAAAAAAGAAAAAAAATGTTCCACATTCAATCTGTTGCACTCCCCCAACCAGCCCCAATCGCGCAAAAAATCTCGTTGCATCCAAAAGAGTGGGCCATACCTGTTCAAAAGCACACCGATATTTTCACCGACGAACCGAAATGTATTGCTGTACGCGTGCGACTTCTCGTTGGCGATTCATTCCTAGATCTTCACATGAGTTTCCCGCCTGCTGATGTAACATGCCAAGCGATATGCACGAATATTGTCGAGCGGCAAGGAATTTCGTGTGACGCTGCGAAATTGTTTTCGTTGTGGATTGTCGGAAAGGACTTGGGTATTGTAACAGTTTTTTTTATTATATAGTACATTAAAAAAAAAACAACAAAGAAATTCAAATTCGACCAAAAGCAAATATTTTACAAGTCGTTGAAGATTGGCCGCGTCTAGTAGTAAAATACACTCATGCGCCACAAGCGGTTGATCCTGATCACATGCTCAATCGCTATTGGCTCATTTACAAACGAGAAGCAAGTGTGTGCAAGCAAAAAGAGCGCGAAATTGTTTTGAACGACAGCATTGCACTGAAGATGCTATATGGAGAGGTGCATTTTAATAGTATCATTAAATTTTATTATTTGCAGACTTAAATATTTCTGTAGGCAAAGCGGAATATTATCACGGGTCGGTATCCTTGCACAGTCAAAGACGCAGCAAATTTGGCTGCGCTACAATTGCAAGCTTCAGTTGGGAATTATGATCCTCGACGGTGTCCCACTGGTTACATTTAGTGAGTTGAAGAAAAAGTACAACGATTACATATGGAAATGAAATAATATTTTTTAATTGTCTTTATTTCCTCGTAATAATAAAGCAAGAACAAGCCGCTCATGAAAACAATTCTTTCTTCGCGCATAAGTCATAAAAAGACAGGTTGGGCATGGGAAAAACTAATTTCCAAAGAGCACAAACGTCTGAATGACGTCACTACACGAAGAGCGCAAGTTTGGTAAGCAAAAATTAAGCTAAAAATAAATAAATGTATCAAATATTATGCTGAAAAAAAAGTTTCCTCAATATAAACTTTTTTTTTTTTTTTTTTTTAATGAACAATTTGTTAGATTATGTTAGAAAGATGGAATGAGAAGGATGAAGTTTATTAAAAATAAAAAGAAAACAACCACCAGCCGGAT
>JADGJH010000506.1:0-17737 GCA_027596945.1 Physocladia obscura
TCATGCAAATAATGACTTTATAGCTTTGGTATTAGTTTGTGTTTATTTGTAAATAATAAACAAAACTGGGAAAGTTATATTACTATGTCTGGAGAATAAACTTATCATTTCTTTATGTGTATTGGAATAAATGATGTTAGGGTATATTTTGGGTTTTATCTCATGCACTCCACCACAGAGTAATGCAGATTTCAACAAACTCACTGTCCCAGAAGATCCAAATTATATCTTGGATAATATATGTGAGACTGAAGGACCATATAATCAAAGTAGCACCTGTCATGAAAGATTTTGTTGGCTAGCAAGCAAGATTTTCTACAAATGAAGTACCTAATGCCATCAAAATTTCATGCCACTGTTCAAGACTTCCAGGCCTCTATTTGGAATACTTTTCAGATGTACTTAAAGCCATTCTTGCAGGTGATACATACACTATTAGTGACTCTCAGCCCCAAATTGACAGGATGGATGAATGTACAGATTCAGTGAGTACTGCAATAATATGATTAGGTGTATAATGTAGAAATGGAGGATTGGTGAAGAATGGTGTGTTAGAAAATTGGGGAGGTGGTGTAATTATTGATTTTCTGTGTCTTTGAAATCAAATCACATTTCATCCCATCTTACACAACACTATCTTCACAACAAATACATCAGCTTCAAGTGAGACAGTCAAATCATAAAGTTTTGTGATTGGAGTTCAATGTAATTATGCACCTGTGCTGTACCTTCAGTGCCAATTTTAATCACAATTCTTAAATATACTATTTCATTATTGTCAAGAGTTCATTGAGTCAAGTTTGACCAAATGGTTTTGCAACCAGCTGAACAAGATCAATCTGGGGTTGCAATAAACTCAACTGTAGAAGAAATTGTGGATTAGCTGTGAGATTCTCACATGATGGTTCAGTTTGTTCAAAACACTTTGACTTTATTTGATAGTTATTTTGTAAATATTTGTTTATTTATCTTTTGTATAAAATTTTTATTTATTTGTTGGTTGCCTGTTTGTTTTGATCATTCATGCTTTGGTTTTTTTTATTAATTTGTTTTGTTTCTCTTTGGGTTTAGAAGTTGAATAAATTAAAGATATTTTGAAAATGGTGCATAGTTTGCAGGATGCAAACAGTTCTGCGAGGCCAGTAGTGTATTGAGCTCAATCAGTGTCTCTGCACCACTTTAGGTCTTCCACAATGAATGTGACAGTTGGGGTTGCTGTAGTGGACTCACAGTAGCACAAAGAGTAAGTACAAACCTTCTCTTTACACCCCCTGCCTTCCATGACATTTTGGAACAGATCTAGTGATGCTTAGGAATGAGTTAGTTGATATCCTACAGTAGTGTACCATCCCTTGGGAGACATATTGCTAGATTTAAGAATAAAATGTGTTATACAAGCTGAATAAATGTTAAATAATATTTGAGAGAATTGGAAATAGAAGTATTATTTATTAGATAACTGTGAAAGAAAATAATGTTTATTTCATTTATGGCAAAATTCAAGGATGGGGATTAAATGTTCTAACTTTTTGTTGAATCCTGTGAATGCAGATTCACTTGAACTAGTGGACTTGGCACAGTAAAGCATAATTTAGTTTTAGAATCTTTTACATTTGAACAATTTTCTTTTGCTAAGAAATTGGTTTTTAATCAATATTGAGGCATTAGAAATGAGGCAAAAAAGTTTTATTTTGAGGCACAGAATTTGGCATTTAAATTGTTGTTCTATTCTTGGAAATAAACAATAAGATTCTAAAACTAAATTATACTTTACTGTGTCAATTCCACTAGTTCAAGTGAATCTGCATTAACAGGATTCAACACATATTCTGCAGGACTAAGAAGTATCAGTATTGCAAGAAATGGAGTGGACTGCCTGATGATTGGACCAAATACAAGCTTGCAAGTAAAAGTATATTACCATGTGGACAAGACATGGTCAGGCAGGGCAATAGGTAATGAGGCAACTCTAGATGCAGGCATTGAAAGAGTGCAGCCTAGGTGTGAAGAGAACGGTTCTTGCTGCTTGTGGTGCCAGAACAAGGACTCAGTATCTTAAATGAAAAAAGAGAAAAACATTGTGTGTGCATTTACTAACAATACTTACCAGTTTCTATTTATTCTATCTATTCCATCTATTCAATTTATCTCCAGAGTGTGAAGAATGCTACCTGGTTATTTTCAGGACCTAGCCACAGTTCAGACTTTCCCAAATTCATTCTGGACCTATTTCTATTGCCTTGCTATGGTGAGTTTCAATTATTTAATGCAGATGTTGTAGGGTTACTGAAAAAATTCCACTGCTTATTGACTTTTGCTGATGCCAGCTTCTGCTGGTGGACTGGCTTCAAACTGATGATCCAACTTCAAGCTGTAGAGCCAACCTTGAGCTAATGAACTGGCTTTGGGCCAATGACCAAGCTTTTGTTGCAATTTCTGTTTATGATTGTGCATGGTAAGGATTTTTAGCAAGAATTTTCTTGTCTTTATTTTAGATTTTTGTTGTTCAAAAATCCTCAATCCCAAAAATTTCAAAAACAGTCTTTAAATAAATCTTGCGTTTTCCTCCTCATACAAAACTTTCTTGTATTAATGCAAAAGCTTCCACTTAATGATGGAAACAGCAAATCCACTGTTTGTTTCTTTACTTTTTAGGTGAATTAAGTGATTTCTTTCAATAAAGAGTGAATTCATCTCTCAATACAGCTTGAAGCCTCTATACTTTAACAGCTTTGCTTGATGGTCTTGCAGCTGAAATGAGTAAGGATAGAAAGAACCTGATGGAGGCTCAATGTAACTGATTCAAAAGCATTGGTGCAAAACTGGTGAATCTGGGCTGGATTCATTGCTTCAAAACTGACTCCAGAACATCAGACTTTTATTAATGGAGATCCTCCCCCACACTTAACTCATCTATTTAACTCCATTCCCTCATAAGAATTGATACAGCTTGCAAATATCAACAGTGAAATGCATATTGCACAAAATATCTTCATGATGTTGGCTCTAAATTGATGCTTCTCAAGCTGGATACTCAGAATATTTTAACACATCTCAAATTGTTGGAAACAACAATTGCCACATATTCAAATATTGTACTAGAAATTCAACATGCATCTGCATACTTAGGGCCAGTCTTCCAATTATAGATGCAACTGCAAGATGATATTGATCATCAAGAATAAAAATGATCAACTTTGTTTGTTTTATTTACTCATCAGATATTTGTGTAAAATCCCAGAGGTTCCTATTCCTTTGTGCCAAACTTTCCACATTCAGCATTGAAACTGCAAGCAATCTTGTATCTGCAACAGTCAAAAATTTTGTTGAAATCATGGTACAAGAACAAACACATGATATTTATCACAAAAATGGAGAGATTTTCTTTCTTTCCCTCTTCTTAATACTTTTTGAACTTAATTTTCACCTTTTCAATGAAATATTCAAGTGGGTTGAAGAACAGGTAGTATGCTGGAAGAAAAATTATGATGACTCCAAGAGAGCAAAGGGTGTTTACAAGAAACTGATCTATGTGAATTTTGCACCATCCATTATCCAAACTGAACGTTTTCCAGGATAATACTTAACTTTTGTATTGTATTTGACCATTCTATTACAACAGTGCAAAAATAAATCCAAATTAAAATTTCCCTCAGTTTCAAAGTAATCAATAATTCCCTCAACCAACAGGAAAGCAAGGTATGAAACTCTTGGTTTTCAGATAAATCACTGTGATAAACCAATTTCTCACCACAAAATGAGTATCCTCAGTTTTGCAACATTCTGCAATTGTCAAATGAAACCTCATCAAGAAAAAGGAGATTTAATTTGCACCAGTCCATTGAGTTTAGTTCCAAAGCATACTGAGCAATATCACTCATTTTCATCTGTAATGCTTGCATTTCCAGAACTTTGTGCATGTATTCAGCATCATGTAAAATAGGCCATACTGTTGAAGTTGAGATGGAGTTTGCAAAATGTATCAAGAACTTTTCTTGACATTTGTCCAGGTAAGCCATAGGCCAGTGATGGTAAAAGACAGTAATACATTTGCAATCCTTGCCATTGAAGATTGTCTCTTGTTTCAGAGCTTTTTGTGAAACACTATCCCTATTTCTGTACTGACTGATCCATCAGTGTATGGTAGGTGGGAACTTGCCATAGATAGTTCCTAAGTTGGCCATACTAATTCCTTGGAAGAAGTATCCATAAAGATGATGAATATGTGCTCCTTCATCTGTATATGTGTGGTCAACTGTATGGTGTAACATTTCTGATTTTTTTTGAGACGATTTTTTTGCACATTTTTCATTTCAAACAATCGGGGATCGAACCACTATCTTTTAGCAAGATGGAAAACAGTGTACGAAAGAGCAATGCTGGCCGCAAACCAAAATCACTTCCGGCCAATGAAAAAGAAAGGAGAAATCTCGAAGCTCAACGGTGAGAGAAGGAAGCAAAGCAAAATAATTTTTGGTTCAAGATTCATTTGAATTATTCTTACTAGTGCATACCGCCGGCGCCAAACAGAGAAAATCGCAGCATTAAATGGCCGAGTCTCTGAGTTACAGAAAATTGTTGATTCATACGCAGTGTTAAATCCGTCTGACCCATCGGGAGACGATGCGTTGTCGCGAAGTTTATTTTCAGATGAAACCGAAAAGTTGAACTCTCAGAACTCTCAATTAATCAATGAGAAGCAATCGATTGAGCTGTCCGCTGCTGCATTTGGATTTTGTCTGGGATGTCAGGCAGAAAAAGTTCGAAATATTATTGCACTTGGTCAAAACCAGCTTCTCTCAGCCCAAATTGCTCAACTGCAAATTGAAAATCAGAGCCTCAAAGCGTTACTGAATCTAGAAATTCCATCTTTTGCCTTAGCATCACCTTATTTACCGCAAAATATTCCTATTGATGTAACAAGGTCGAAATTTTCGTTCTCACAGTTTCAGATGAACATTGCAAATCAGTCGGCTGACAAATTGAATGTTGAACATGAATCCACTGATAACTTTACGCCTCCATTTCTCAAACCAATCATAAATGATCCACAAAATGCTGATTTATTGTTTCTTACACAAAATCCACGAGAAATATTTGGATCCCCGGAAATTGAATTTGCGAAAAGTGGTTTGAAGGCGATTCCTTCTCTTAAAGATTCTGAATATATTGACAGCTACTTTTGTACTTACGTGGTGAATTATAATTCTCTTTTCTGTCTTTGTTCTTTTGTTTGTGGCTAACAACAACTTATTTAATGCAGAAGTATTTGGAATGCAGAAATATGGCCCAAGTCGCAATTCTCAGAAACCATGTAGTCATTTTGAAAATGAAATTATTGCGTCAGTGTGGAATACTTGATAGGCAGAAAGTTTTTGAGATTTTTTGGCTATTACAAAATCGTAATTTGGGATACATTGTATGTTAAATTTTGTTTCATTTTTCATATTTATTTTCTTACAAATTACAGAAATACCAACGACATATAATGTATTCGATGACAACAGAACAAGACGCTTACCCAAGGAATATTGAAAGTGTTGATCTTCCACAAAGAAAATTCAACAGAATGCTAGATCCATTATTAGATGTGCTTCAGTCAATCCCATCGCTGCGCACCGAACTAGCGAAAGTGAAAGAGATTTATGCAATGTTTTGGATGAAAAACGATGAGGATAGTTTAGAAAACAGATCGGATAAAATCATGGTTGGAGTAAACCAGCTTTTCGATAAAATAACGAACGTTGAGGATTATGTTAAGGTTTGTTTATGCTTGTTTTTAGGTGTATGTGTTGATTTGGAAAATCAGTTCTGGCAGGTTTTGGGAACACTCAGCTCAGCAAAAGAATTTTCTGAAATTTTTGGTAACTTTGCATAATAAAAACCGGCGCAATTTTGCTCGAAGCAGAATATCATCAAATTCATTGAAATTGGAAGTTATTTCTATCTGAACTTATTCGACCTGAAAATTTTTCCTTCACATCCAATTCCCAGTTTTCTCCCATTTTTCGCTACAAACAGATTCAATCTTAAAATTCATAATTTTTTGCCAAAAAGAAAACAAAACAAAAAAATAAAAAGGAATAATTTCACATTATCGGGGAGTGGTATGATCCAATTATTGGTAATTTTCACGCCTAAAATTTGGATCTTGGATAAATACACCCAAGTACTTTGAGCCAGTTTGAAGCAGTGGATGTCCAGCAACACTGATAGGTAAAAAAAAAAGTCGGCACACTTTTTAACAACAAGTTTCACTTACATTTGCAAAAATCTCTCAATTCCAATACGACGAGATTCAATCACTTCATCGGAGAACCTATTTGTGTAGACTTTTCCTGGTAATGGAGGGATGTTGACCCTATAAATATGCGAGAGGGTCAGAAAAATTGAGATGATGGGATATAGAAACACACGCACTTTGATGACTCCCGTTCAAGAATATCTCTGAACCATTCAAAGTCGGAATATCTTCTGCGTACAGACGACTGCTTTAGTTTGAATGCTGGGATATTTGTCTGAAGAACAAAATGCAAGTCAGAACGTTGTAACAAGTTCGTTCAATACATAAAAACCAACTCACCCGGCAGATTATTTCGTAATCGACAAACTGCGAACGACCCGTTCCTTCGTTTATATGTTATATTTGACGACAGTTTTGTTTGCAAGGGATGCACATTCAATGGTAATTTGCATTCCCTCACCTTGGATCTGTGGGTTTCGCACTTCGATTTCGAGAAAGTTTTCGGGGATTCCGTAACGCTCTTCGGCAGTCTATTAAGCATAAGATATTGGGTCAGCAAGATAAATCAATCGTGTAGGTTTGGTGGTAGCTCTTCATCGTTGTAACCTGTTCTCTGAAGTCGATCTTTGCGATTCCTAGTTTTTAAAGACTGGCGTAAGCTACTTATAGAAGCACAGAAAGAGTTGAATAAAGCGCAACAAAACAACCTTCCGGCCAGTTTCGCGACATTCAGTTGAGGTTACTTGTTTGATTATTAACAAAGAAAAAGGAGAGAAATGGAAGTGGAGAAACCAACAAACGCGAAACCAAACACAAAGACAAACGCAAGCAATGCTAACACCAATGTCAATGTGAATGGTAACCCAAACGGAAATACTCCACGTCATGTAGGCCCGCCACCTCCCGCAACTCTTTTCGACAAACGTACTGGTTCTGAATATGTAACTGGGAAACTGCTTGGCGAGGTTTGTTTTGGCTTAAAGCATTCATTTGCCACAAATCGAATCCAAACTATTGCTGCATAGGGTGGTTTTGCGCGCTGCTATCAAGTCACTGGTCCCTCGGGAGAACCGCTGGCTGCTAAAATCATCCGCAAAGATTCTCTCAAAACACAGAAGCAAAAAGCAAAGGTTTTTATTTTTTTGTTTTTGCTTTGCACGCTTAAAAACGTAACTACGTGCTATGATGTTGCAAATTAATCCTCAATATACTCTATTCATATCGATCCCGAACTGCCCAATCATTCTTCTCAATTCCTGTTTGTGCGAAATTTATATTTTTTTAATTGATCAGCTCTTCGCCGAAATCAAAATCCACCAAACAATGAACCATCCCGCCATCGTTGCTTTTAATCATGTATTTGAGGACGATGAAAACGTCTATATTATTCTCGAACTCTGTGAAAATGGGGCAAGTAGCTGGGTGAAAGTATTGAAATACGCTAACTATTCGACAGACTATGGTTGAATTTCTCAAAACTCGCAAACGGCTCTCGGAACCCGAAACACGCTACTATATGCATCATTTATTAAACGCTGTTAACTATATGCACAAAAACCGCGTAATTCATCGCGACTTGAAACTTGGTAATATGTTCTTGGCAAAAGACATGAGACTCAAAATTGGTGACTTTGGCCTGGCTGCTTTGATAACTTATGACGGAGAAAGAAAGGTATCTGATTATTTTTTTCCCTCAATTAGCAAATTTAAAATACCCACCACAATAGAAAACAATTTGCGGCACACCGAATTATATTGCGCCAGAAGTCTTGTTTGGTGCGCAACACGACGGACACTCGTTTGAAGTAGACATGTGGAGTCTCGGAGTAGTCATGTAATTCCGTTGTGGTTTTTTAGGGTTTGTTTCATTCATCCAGCATTCAGGTACACACAATTGATTGGAAAGCCCCCATTTCAGACAAAGGAAGTTAAAGCCATATATAAGTGAGTTTTTATTACAATTAATGAAGTTGGAAAACCAAATTCGAAAAAATTAAGAAAAATTCGAGACAACAATTACGAATTTCCGCCGCAAATATCCATCAGCGAAAGCGCAAAAGATGTTATTAATGCTTTACTTAACAACAAGCCAGGTAATAGTCAAGAAAAAATTAAAAAGGAAAAAAAAGAAGCTTTTTTAATAAATATATACACATTCACAGAATATAGACCAAGTGTTGAAGAAGTTCTGCAATATCCTTTCTTCACAAAGGAACCTGTCCCATACTCTATACCTGTTTCAGCTCTCACGTCCATCCCGACTATCCAAGAATTAAACATTATCGTTCAATCTCCACTCCACTCATCATCGTCAATAACTTTATCAAACGGCAGTCAAAATATGAGCCAACCTTCATCGTCAACATCTGTTCCGCCTCCGCAAAGGGCTCCGTTGCCGCGAATTCCATCCGCAGTCAACAATCAATCTGCAAATTCTTCACACCGTACTTCGGCGATAACAGCAATACCAAAACCATCTTCGCCTGTCCCAAAATCCCCAATAACAGCAGTTGCAAGCAATTTTCGAGCTACTAATAACATTTCGAGACAAACGACCACTCAGCAACAAGCGGAAGCGGCGGAGAATTCTACACACATATCTGCAAATACAGCTACTAGAGCTGCATCGCCACGTGTTTATATTGAATCTTTGGGAGGGGTGTTGTCGCGTTCATCGGCAGCGCCTGTAGCAATTCGAACAGCGACGAGGGGTGTCAATGGTATGGCTATAACAAGTCAATCTGCGGGTCAAATTGAAGCAATAGGAGGTAGCAGTGGTGGACGAGGACTGGCTATTGTGAATGGAGAGGAAGATTCTGGGAATGGCAAAGACATTCAGGAAGCGCAAAGCGATGAGCAGAAAAGAGAAATCGGCATCATGAAAAAAATATCAAAAAACACTGTTTTGGGTGAAAGTGGTGAGTTGACTAAGTTTTTTTTTTTTAAATTTTTAAATTCTTGGTCATCAGGCATTCAAAATCAGTACTTTGCGAAGGCTGCAGTTGCAATGTATTTGTTTTATAATTTTCATTTTCAAATATATTTATCATATGACCAATAGGCAAGAACCAGAAAAGATGACATCTAAAGGTGAACCGTTTTTTAATCTTCGGCTTAAAGACCTAACTCAAGTTTTAGCTCCAATGTTTGAGCCTCAACCAAGTCGTAGCAGCACACTTGAAATCATGTACAAAAATATCAAAAATGCCATTATATCAGTTGATAGCGGCAAATATGTGGAAAACGAGGATGAAGGTTTTCATTTTCATTTGTGCGTTGTATTTTGCGTTGGCTTTAACAGTTGTACAAAAGTTTTGCATCCAGATGTTTTCATCATCAAATGGATTGATTACTCTAACAAATATGGTCTTGGATATCAGCTGCAGGATGGATCTGTTGGTGTCTATTTTAATGATTCTACTAGTATTCTTTTGGCTGCAGATGCAGTGTAAGATTATTTTTTTCTTATGTCAATCGCTTTTTCTCGCCAATGCAATTGATTTTGGTTTCTGCCTAGACATATTGAATATTTGTATTACGAAACTTCTGAAAATCCTGGCGGTCTGGCGCGAATGCATCGTCGACAGCATACAGTTAATTCATTCCCTGATTCATTGAAAAAAAAGGTGACACTTTTGAACCACTTTGGAGGATATATGAAGGAAAATCTTTTTAAAGTATGATCAAGCCTTTTTTTGCTTTTAGTTAAAAACTAAGTTTTTTCAGAGTGTTGATGCTGGACTATCATCAAGAAGTTCAGATTTGATCTTTTTGACGAAGTATTTGCGTGCGAAAAACGGTGTCATATTTAGATTGAGTAACCAAGTTGTTCAGGTTTGTATCTGTTCGTTTAATATATTTTTTTGATCAAATAAATGATTGACTTCGACTAGATCAACTTTTTCGATCACACGAAGCTTGTTCTTTCACAAAACGGAACAATTATCACATACATTAACAAGGGCCGCGAAGCGCGTACCAAGCGATTAGAAACTTTTCTTGCAAGTGGAGATAAGGAAGTTGTCGACAGAATTTCATATGCAAAAGACACTTTGCAGCAAATGATTATGAAAAAAAGAAGCAAAACTGCTATTGCTGTCACAGTTGGAGATGTTGAAATGGAATAGTTGGACCCTTCTCTTTTGTCTTTGTCATTTGTTTTGTTTTGAGGGTTTATTTGTGACAAATACTTCCGTTTTCTTTTTAAGGCAGTGATTGTCAATGACCAAAGATTGAATTATTAAATGTACTCACTGACTCTGAGTCATTGTGTTGGTATTGTCACATGATTTCCGCCATTAGGGCTGAAAATTTTCATGCTTACAAATACCAATATATTCCTTGTTTTGAATCTAACAAGGTGAAACCGCGCATTTACAGCAGTATTAACTACTTTCAGCATATTTTTTGTTTTTAAACGAAAGCTTTTGCGAAATTTCGCAGAAATTTGTGGCAATATGACTCAAATTTTTCTTTTAATTTTACGAAGCAACTTGAGTCATTTTCACTTTTATGCAGAAATCAATATAAAAACGGAATGATTCTCGATGCAGAATTTCATTCGAAAGAAAGAAAAAACAAATAAGTAAACATTTTACGAAAAACTGCAATGTCTTCACGACCAGTATCTTTTAAGGCAGCACTTCCCGGTATTCTAGTATGCTGCTTTGCCGCATTTGGCGGCTTTTTGTTTGGTTTCGATACGGGAACTATATCTGGAAATATTGCGATGGATTCATGGCTTCGTCGTTTCGGAACCTTTGACGCAACTTTGGGTGATTTTCTGTGGTACATTCCTTCGTCAACAAAATCTGTTGTGGTTTCCATCATGGCTGTTGGAGAGTTTGGTGGCGCTTTGCTAAGCTCTCCTGTTGCGGATTCAATCGGACGCCGCTTTGGAATTATGCTTGGGTGTTTGGTTCTATCAATAGGTGTTGCAATGCAAACCGGTGCTGAAGGTCTCGGAGTTTTTATTGCCGGCCGTGTCGTTGGTGGCTTCGGTATTGGATTGGTATCTGGTATCGTTCCAATGTTCCAGTCCGAGTGTGCTCCAAAATGGATTCGTGGAACTGTCGTTGCCGGATACCAATGGTTCATCACGATTGGAATTCTGATTGCGAATATTGTCAACAACGCGACCAAGGACTTTTCCGACGACTCTGCTTTCCGTATCCCTATTGGAATTCAAATTGCATTTGCCTCTATTCTCGCGTTTGGAATGCTTTTCCTACCAGAATCACCGCGTTGGTTGGTCAAAAAGGGCGATAATGCCGGTGCCAGAAGAGCTCTTGCAAGATTAAACGCTGCCGATGCCGACTCTGCAGAACTAGACGTCGAACTCAAGGAGATTACTGATGCTTTTGAGGCCGAACTTGCTCTTGGAGAGTCGTCATATGCAGACTGCTTTAAAAATAATGACCGCAAAGTATTGTTACGAACATTGACAGGAATTGCCATTCAAGGGTTCCAACAGCTTACTGGAGTAAACTTTATCTTTTACTATGGAACTACTTTCTTCAAGCAGGCTGGATTCACTGATAGTTTTGTTATCTCGATGATCACTTCTGGGGTCAATATGGTAACGACAATTCCGTCATTCTACTTGATTGAAAAAGTTGGTCGTCGCAAACTTTTGTTTTGGGGTGCAGTGGTCATGTGCGCCTGTGAATTCATAGTCGCAATTGTTGGAGTCACAGTTGGAACAACGAATCAAAGCGCTCAAATTGTACTGGTGGTGTTTGTATGTATATATATTGCCGCATTTGCATCTACTTGGGGACCAATAGCTTGGGTTGTGTTGAACGAAATTAACTCGTTAAATATTCGCGCAAAATCGGTTTCAATGGGCACTGCGTCGAACTGGTTCTGGAATTTCTTGATTGGATTTGTGACTCCGTACTTAGTGGATTCTGGTGAAGGAAATGCCGATTTAGGAGCTAAAGTATTCTTTATTTGGGGAACTACTTGCTTTTTCTGTGCGGTGTTTGTCTACTTTTTCATATATGAAACGAAAGGGCTGTCGTTGGAAGAGGTTGATGATTTGTATATCCACTATACTGCAAGGCAGAGTGTCAATGTTGATATCAAGCGCCACGCAGACGCTGAAGCGAACGAACCAAAGTTTGTTAAGTCAAATTAAATAACAATTTGATTTTACCGCTTTTTTATTTCTTTCATTGTTTTTGTTTTGTTGGAGAAAAAGTAAACCCATCAATTATTTTAAATTTTGAACATTTAAATCATTTGCATTAATTTTTCGTCACTAATGACGAGAATTGTTCCCCATAATTTAATTACAAATCAAACAAAAAAATACAAAACAACAAAGAAAAATTAACAAAAAAAAAATAAAAACAAGCCAAAGAAAAACACTTGATTATTGGCATTTAAGATGGGATCCGATAAAACCGCAGCAGAAACTCGTCAAAATTTTGACGCAGAACTGGAAGCAACAAGTGACGCACAAATTAACAGCCAGTCAAATACCACCTCACAGTCACTGGACGCAATACAACTCGTTGTCAACGATGACGTTGATTTAAAGTTTACCGAAGTGCGGGTGGAGCTTGGAAAGATTCAGTTTATCTGTGTGCTTCTATCGCTGATATTGGGTGGGGTTTTTCTTCATGTTTTGTAATCGGTTCGAATGATCTTTGAACAAAAAAAAATAAATAAAAAATAAAAAGGACTATTGCTGGCAAGTCTCGACCAAACTATTGTGACTACAGCTTTAAAAAGCATCGTGACTGATCTCGGCCAGGAGCAATTAAACTCATGGATTGGTTCGGCATATATGATGACATCCTGCGTTTTTTGTAGTCTTTATGGAAAATTCTCGGACGTGTTTGGCCGAAAGCTGGTATTTCTTACTGCTATAATCGTTTTTGAAATTGGCTCGCTCGTTTGCGGCCTTGCGTCATCTATGGCTATGTTGATTGTTGGGCGGGCAATTGCTGGAGCTGGCGGTGGAGGAATTTTGAGTTTGGCTATGATTATTCTCAGTGATATTGTCAGTATTCAAGATAGAGGTGAGAACGCTTTCAGATGGTATATTAGATTGCAGACTTCAGCTGACTTTTATGAAAAAGGAAAATATCAAGGATTTTTTGGAGCAACATACGCAGTTGCAGCAGTAATGGGTCCGCTGGTTGGAGGAGTATTTGTTGATCAGGCAACTTGGCGTTGGTGCTTTTTTATAAATCTTCCGGTATGATACAAATCCACAAATTTATAATATTTGACATTATTTTCAGGTTGGAGCAATCACAGTTATTGTCATAATATTTTTCCTGAATTTTCCGTCAACAGACGGATCTTTGAAAGAAAAGATACATCGTATTGACTTTCTCGGAAGTTCCATTTTAGCGGTTGCAATTGTGCTCCTGCTGATTCCAATACAATTGGGTGGAAATGATTGGCCTTGGAGCTCACCGCAAACAATAACCTGTTTTATCCTGTCTGCTTTTGCAACGGTTATGTTCGTATACGTGGAAGGAAAAGTAGTTGAGCCGATTGTACCGCACGCGTTATTTGAAACCACGACAGTTTCTGCATTACTATTCATGGCGTTTTTTACTGGAGCCGGATTTTTTGCAAGCGTTTATTACAACGCGCTTTTTTTCCAAATCGCACAAGGATATTCGGCTATTGACGCAGGCGTCCAAGCGATACCATTCCAAATCGGAGTATGTTTACTGTCAATCACAAGTGGACTTATAGTCACCCGAACAGGCCAGTACAAATTTTTCTTTTTTGTGGGACCAGTAGTGAACTTGATTGGAGTCGGGTTGATGGCAACCATGAATCAATCCACAACTGTTGAGCGAAAAATCGTATATCTGTTTATTGCGGGTGTTGGAACGGGTCCGTTGAATCAAATGACGGCATTGGCACTGCAAGCGAGCGTTGATAGTAAATATATTGCAATCGTTACGTCAATTCAAAGGACTTTTCAACAGCTTGGAGGATCTATTGGTCTTTCTATAATTGGAAATATTCTCAACGTGCAATTGAACTCTCGAATCTCGGATGCGACACGGACAGCGATTGAAAATACGATTCCTGCGGCAGATGCTATGGATCCCGTCAGTGCGATTCAGTACTTGCAAGACTACTTGCCAATGTCGCCAATATTGAGTGAATTAGTTGATGCTTTTGTGGCTTCGTATCAGGTGTCTTATTTCTCGGTTTTGGTGTTTCCGGCGGTTGTGTTTTTTGCAGCGTTTTTTGTCACGCAGTATGAAGTCAAGAGGCATGCACCGCGAAGTAATCAGCGAGTAAAAAAATAAATTATTTGCATCATCTAATATTTGCTTTTATTTGAATTAATATTAAGGCTGACTTGGAGTCGAAAATGCCACTGTTTCATTTGTCCAAAATTCTCTGTCAAGCCCTGAAATGTCTTTCTCGGAATCAAAGTTTGTATCGCGGCCTTCAAGATGATACAAAGACTTCACCCTGGAATACCCATCATTAGTTAAAAGGTTTCCGCTATGCCGGTCAAAGACCAGAAGCGCAGGAAACTCAATACAATGATCCCCGAGCAAATCCCGAAGAGGAACTAACTCTTCCACAGAATCTCTCCCATCACTTAGATTGAATAATTTCTTACCACCACTCATAAATTGCTGGAATCCGTCATCTTGGTACGGAATCTCCACGAATGAATGGTTCAAGACAACAACGGAGAAATTATTACGATTTTGTCCGTGGAGGTGTGATAGGAGCGATGAGAAGCGGACACAGTATTTGCACCACCCTTTGGAAACAAAAATTATCACTGTTTCAGCCAAGTCGTTGAGCGAGACTGAGGCTTGTTTCTCGTCTGTTAGATTGAGCCAGTCGAAGGAATGTAAGTTGAGCTGCGGATGTTTGAATGCTGCGCAATGGGACCCGTTGCAGATGTAGTTTTGTTCGTTCGACATTGTTGAGTGTTGTGTGATGTTTTCTACTGCTTTTGGGGAGGGCAAGCATTGTTTTAAGTGATCAAGTGTATTCGAAATACTGATTAGAAATTTTATTCGAAATACAAAAATTAACGCGATCATACCATATTCATCAATTATGACCATACTTTTTTCCCTTGATTAAATACATTTCTCTTTGACTCATTTAATAATTCGCCAAACTTTCTTTTCAGATTAGAATTTGTTGCTTGCTTGCTAAAAAATTCGAAAGCCCAGTAATAGTTGCAAAAGCCAAAATAAACAATTACAGTGATTGATTTTATGTGGTTTAAAAAAAAGAAAGACAGAAAGAACCAATCAGAGTAAAGCAAAGAAGATTCCGGAAACCTGGAAGGTGAAAGTCAAAGTCGATTTTAAATCAAGAAATAAAATCGATTTGGTACAAGGTGAGAACAACGATAACTTTTTCTCGCATTCCACCAGCCACTTTTGCACCCTTTTTTTTTCATATCCACCAATTGAACTCAATGCTTCGCCATAATTCCTTTCAATCTCAGTTTGACCACTTTTTTTTATTACACCGCTAGAGCACATGACTTTGTCCATCACCAGTGGGACATATGGCTTTATTTCGCACAATTATAATGCATGAAACAGGCAGTTGTTGCAATGCCCCTTTAATACCACGTACATCATGAAAAAAAAACTGGAAGATAGTTCACTTGTGCTGCTGTTATTGGCATAGTGGATATGGAATTTGGAAATGATGGGATAGAGGGCAGAAAAGGAGAGGTTACGGAAAAACGAGCAACGGTGGAGACATATGAAAGGTTGTTAGGGCTGTAAAGCTTCAGGTTTTAGCTCTGCGTCTGGAGCGATACAAGGAATGCTTGTCGAAATCCACATCGATCAGAACGAATTGAAGTTGAAGGCAGAATTGGTTCTGGCTAATTTGCTGCGGAATCGATGAAGGAAGTTGCAGAATTGCTATAGCAGAAGCAGCAAAAGTTGTGAAAGTCGTGGACTGGCAAGACTAAGTATTCACATGAGATCCTTTGAATCAAACCTCAAATCTATACTGCGGCTAAAAAGTTAGGAATCTCTAATCGACTAGCTTCTTAAATTGTGTATTAACGCAATTAGCCAAAAAATACGTCGTTTTTAACAGTTTGCTGAATGACAAAATTCTGGGTTTGGTGTAGGTACACTCAGCACTATTACTGCTTATAAACATGTGGATTCAACCAAGAATATTGTGGATGGACATAAAACTGCTGTTCTTTCAAATAGTGGTGGAAAAAATCCTTGTTAAATGGCAGAATCAGGTTGATTATAATGGATATGGGTATGATCATGATGGTTACGGACATAATTATGATAGATATGGCCATAATAATGAGAAATAGGAAAATAGCCGTTGTCAATCGTCATATGGACAATCTCCTGAAAAAAACGAAGTTTAGCTTGATCGAAAGGGTTTTTTAGTATACCGTAATAATTCATCCATTCATCCATTTTCGCACGATGTGCTCTGCAATAAACTTTTCAATATCTGTATTTTTGTTCTTAATGAAGTTTTTAGACGTCCAAGTAAGGCAAAGCCCAAATTTTTAATCAAAAAGGATTTGAGTTCAATTCTACAAAAACACAATCCCAAATGGCTGCCACAGCCGAAACAAAACCTGAACTGATTTCAACAGCAACAGCACCAATAATGACATCATCAGCAACCCTACCATCACCAACTTTATCGCCTGTATTTCCAACATCAATAGTATTCTCCAAAAACAACAAATTTATCGACGAGAAATATCCAGTGTTTTTGACTTTTTAAGTTGAACTGGTTTTCGACGAAGATGGGAATGTTTTTATTTCCACCCAAGAACTGAGACATGTGATGGCATCCATGGGAAAAAATTTGTCAGATGGTGATATTGCAGCAATGCTGAATGATTATGACGTGAATGGAGGTTTGGAGTGATATTTTGATGAACTGGATTTTTTCTTGAACAAAGACGGACAAATTGATTATAATGAATTCTTGGCAATGATGGCGAAATGATTGCAGCAGCAAAATAGCAAATTTCTTGTCTTCTCTGTGATATACATTTTTTTTCTCTGATTTTTTTCTCTGCTTTTTTTTTTTTTTTATATAAAAAATGAAGGAAAAGAAAAAAAAAGGTTTAAAAATTGCAATAATATTGCAGACTTTTGCACCAAATGTATAAAGGAGGAGAAAGGTGTCTTTCCGAAAGTTTCCTTCTGAGTTTTCTCTTAGCACTGAATGTGCTACAAATCAAGCTGGCACCAAGTATCAAGAACATCAGAAAGCAAAAAAATGCAAAAACAAAGCCCCATATCACTGTGGAAGGAGATACAATCGACCAGGTTGCAGAGAAAATATTGGAAACAGTCAAAAATAAATTAAACAGCAGTTCTTAGGGTGAGCAATACTCAATTCATTGAGCTCATAAAAGGGGGCAAGAATTATTGAATCCTGCGAAAATGAATTCACTTAAACTTGTGCAATTGAGCACAATAAATTATCCTCGAAATCTGAACAGAGTGAAGAATGAGAGTTCTACAC
>JADGJH010000507.1:0-17696 GCA_027596945.1 Physocladia obscura
GATGCACCATATGGCGGTGATTATGGATATGGCTACAATGATTACAACAATTATGACAGTGGATATAATTCCTATGGCGATTATGACAGCTATGGATATGGCTATGGTCGCAAGTAATTGCGAAATTGTAAAATCTTTCATTTTATTTGTTGGAACCAAATAAACACTTAAAACAAAAAATTTAACTTAAATAAATTTCTGTTTTTTTATTTTTTTTATTGATAAATTCCTGAAAAAAAACTGACCAAAATCGTAAACAATCTGATGCCAGCAACAATTTCCTTGAAAAATTCAAACTATCTGTGGTTATGCAATATCATTTGCTCAAATTCTAGGTCTCAAACTGAAATCAGTTTATACAAATGAAAATTATATAGCAAGTTCACTTTGCGTTTGGAGTCTGTTTCTTTTGAAAATTATAAATTATGCTCGTTATTTAATGAGTTTCTAAACTATTAAATAAAAATGCAATGAATAAATTTTCACGAAAAACTTCTTTAAACTTTCCTAAACTTGAAATTTATCGTTTTTTGAAAAATTTCCTGTTTGAAATAAAAAATATTTTCACACATGCATGGCATGTGATTGATGTGGCTACTTTATAAATTGTAAATTTCCTAAACTAACAATCCCATTAATTAAATGTATACCTGCTGCAAATATGAACAGGATAAAGCTGTAAAACAGATCACATCTTTTTCAGTGAACTCTAGGCCATTTAATTTTGGTGTTTATAATATATTTTTCCTGTGCATTCATTTTGAAGTTTGATTTGCATTTTGTTAACATCTCAATGTTTTTGAAGCTCAGTCAAAAATTTCCAATCATCCAAATTTCATAGAAATTAAGCCAGAGATTGCAATTCTTGTAAGTTAGGGAAAAAAATTCTTTTGGTACTCAGGCATTTTGTTTGTTCAAGTTGCGCACAGGCAAAAGGAGTTGTGGCGATTTACTTGTTCGACTTCACGCCTTTGCTTTTCGCTGTACCTACTGCGCTGCTTTTAATCAAACACAATTGAAATGCAAGAGATTAAACACTGTAAAAAAATATATATAAAAAAGGTAATTTATCGTTTTTTGCTTGTAAAAAAGCTTACTTTAATTGCAAATTTATTTTACTTTATGAGTCTGTATTGAACACATCCTTCACTTGTTATTATTTCACTTGTTATTATACTTGCTTCACTGTTTTATTTTGTTTTCAAGAATGATATGCTGTAGACGAATGTCTTCCAAAATAGGATTTGCGAGTAGCAACGCACGTTCAGCCAAATCTGTGGGTATTGATACACGAGAATCAGCGAGTAAAAGCCTGATAATATCTGTTTTTTCCTCAGTTACAGCATTCCTCAGACACCAATTATTTTCAGCGCATGGATCAACTCGACCGTCTAGCAACAATAATTCAACAATTTCAGGAAAATTAAACCGAATAGCAAGCCTCAGGGAGATGTGATTGATATCGCATGGATTGCATTTTGGATTAGCAAGTAGTAGCTGGGCAATGAATTTATAGCCTTTGCGACAAGATTCTCTCAAACACCAGTTATCGTCAGCAGAACAGTCAACGCGAGGATCAGCGAGAAGAAGTTTAATAAAATCGATTCGGTTATTTTGAACGGCTGCTTGAATGCAACTATTGCTGCTAGCAGAGGGATCGACGCGTGGATCTTCTAGGAGGAGCTTCATAACCTCAAAATGGTTGTACCAAACAGCCTTTTTAATTGCATAATTATTATAGTCTCCGGGATCGCAGCGCGGATCTTTGAGCAGAAGCTTTACTACGTCAATATTTCCTAACCGGCAAGAGTCACCGAGAGCTGCATTTTGACGTGCCGTTGGATCCACGGTAGGAAACGAAAGAAGGAAGGCGACAGTTAATGGACAACCCTGCATTGCGCACCAGCGGATAACGCGGTTGTCGTTTGCGGCCGCATCAAACAGTGGCATCTTGGTTATCATCTGAACCATACGGAAGTGACGCATTGAAGGTGAAGAAGGAGAATAAAGACTCCAGCGCAGCGGCCACATTAAATGCTCGTCGTAACCAGAGATTGCCCAGTTGCGACTTGACGTTCCTTCCCACTTCTCAGCGCGCAAAGTTTCGCTAAACACTGCCACGCAGTACGCAAAGGGCAGCTGTTGAAACTCGGCAAATTTGATACCAGACTCATCGAGATAATGCCACAGGGACGGCGCATGCTGTTGTTGTTGTTGTTGTTTTTGTTGTTGTGGTTGTTGTTGTTGTTGTTGTTGGTGTTGTTGCTGTTGGGCCTGGAACCGCAGATGTCTCCGCGCAAACATTACGTTGCCACCTGCTATTATTGCTGCAAACCGCCGACAAGTGAGCGCTGTATTCTTTAAGGTCGTGCTGCATACTGGAAGGTGTTCGAGTATCTGGTGCAGCAGCTCGTCTGGAAGCTTACAGATGTCAATAATGTGTTTGTCCATTTTTTGAATCTGATCACACTTGAAAAAAAGTTAGATTGTTTAATGTGGCATTCCCCCTCTTACTTTAAGTATGGAAAATCAAACTACTGCCGTCGATGTGGTATACTAGTAGCTTAAAGATAGAAGGAGAAAATTTGGAAAAATGGAAAAATGCAAAAATTCTAATACCAGCTAATTTATAAGGGGAGTTGTGATAAATTTTCAAAATGCAAGTATTTCATACAATAATTTTCTTTAGAAGGTGGATCAAACTGGAAACATAAAGAAAAAAATTGGAAGTATTTGCTGAACGCTACTTCATTTGTTACTCAGAAATTTGGTCCAACTGTTGAATTCAGGATTTATTCTTTAAAAAAAATAATTGGAAAACATAAAAACCAGACGGAAAATACAATTGAAGACTAAAACCTATTATCCCAAGTTCTTCCGCCCTTTATACTGGCAATAATTCTGTTTGCTGATGTTAGTTCTTCCAAAACATATCTCATGCTTGCTCCCCTATCCTCATATTCTCTCTTAAAAATATTGCTTTTATTGATTTTTTGAATTAACAATACTATAACGCCATAATATATCCAGTAAAGCTTGGAGTTTAATTTTCACCCACGGGTGGCTTACATGACATGTGAAATAAGCACTTCTTTTCAAATAAAAATTCTATTTTGCACCTTGCTCATACATATACTTGACAAATATTTTTTTAAAATAATTTGACCAAAGACAGATCTGGAGACTAAAATTGTCGTGGGAACAATTCAAACAAGAAGAAACAATAAAAAGCATTACATCAATAAAGTTTGATTTCCTTTGTTTTTCTTCATTTTCGAAGCTGTGCAAGTGTTCAACCTTGCCATGCTGCACTTTTTTTTTCTCTCTGGTGTATGATTCTCCTGTTTCCTATTTTAATTTTTTTTTTAAATCTGATCAGTCGGCTGTATTAAATATTTGCAAAAAAACTACTAAAACAATTTTACTAAGAGTTCAAATTGATGTGAAGCAATCAAAATTTGATTCTAAAAAAAGCTTCCCAAAAAAAAGAAAGACAAAAAACTGTATTCCAACCATGATGTCGTCCATTATACTATTTACTGCCGCAGCCGTTTTTGTCACGGCGCAAAATAACACCCAACCTGGGTTACCGGCGGGATGCTTGGGCAGCTGTAAGAGCATTAGAAATTCTCGGACTTGAACTCCATTTTCTTTTTTTTGAACCTGCATTTATTCACTGTTTTTTCTTAATATCCCACACAGATCCGGATATTGGAGAATGTGAAGCTAATAATTGGTATATTTCGACGCCTGATCCGTGTTATCCACTGGACGGTGTACCAAGGTACCCAATTTGAAGAAACAAAAAAAAAACGGCAAGTAACTTCATCACAAATTCTAATCGACTTCTTTATCGAATATTTTATCAGACCAGGACAGCAAGTGTATATTCAAGACGAATTAAACTTTTGCATCAATCTGCCGGACCCGGATTCCATTGCCCTTGTAAGAAAGAGATGTTACTTCTTTTTTTGATTGCACAAGCCGAAAATCTTTGTCAAAAAAATTTTTTCCAACATCAAAAATCATCTATAAAAAAAAAAACAGCAAGAAGACTTTTACAGTCAAGGAAAATTGCCAACGATTCTTGATGGCGAAGGATACGTGCGGGCGTTCTGTTTCGGATCTTACCTCACTCCCGACGCGAAAAAAATTCCGGTAGGTGGAATTCAATCGGCAAACGTGATTGTCAGCGATGATTACCTGCAAGTATGGGGATTCATGAACTGCGATATTTTGAACATCAATTGTACGATGGATGGACCGGAATCATTTTCTGACGCTGGACAATGTAAAGTCAAAAACACTCAATTTTCGCAATAAATAATCAAAATACTGTTTTTTGACAGACGACACGGCACCGTACCAAAACTGCGGAAAAGAGCCGTACTCAGGAACAGATCCGACAAAACACCCAACCATGCCATACTACGTGGAGCAAGCTGGACATGGTGGCACCGACCAATTTGGCGAAGACCGACCGATTTACTGCATGCGCATTTGTACAGGCACCGACAACTGTCCTGTCACAGAAGACACGGCCGGGTGCCGCACTACAATGGGAATTGATTTCACTCAGGCGTATGGATTCACGTATCAGGATAATCGCAACGGTGTCACAGGACCTGTGATCACTTCGAATTATACTGTTCCAACAACAACGACAGCGGTCGCGACTACTGTGGGGACAAAGACTTCTGTTGCGAGTCAGAGCACAACTGTTGCTTCTACAACCTCCTCAGGCGCATTGGGAATGAGTGTGGTTGTTGTACAGTTTTTCATTTTCCCAGCTCTCTTTATTATTTAACGCCTACTCTAGTTTTTGAACCTCTTTATTGTCATTGGACGGAAATATATTATTGTATGTTTTAAAAAATTGGCATTTATTTTAATGATTTTCATGTCAATGCAAAAATGGGATAACAAATAAACTTTAATGGGCTTCGTTTAATGTGGACCCACTGTTGCTGCTTTTTAAACTTTTTTGGGCCACGATATGAGCAGCAACAGGCGTATACACAACCGAATCAGAACCAGCCTGTGGAACTGGACTAGTCTCAGCAGCAAGAGCGGCAGCAACGGCAGCAGCAGCACTCACAGAGCCGGTGTTAGAATTCCTGGAGCTGGGCCGCGATAAGGAAGCAAAATGACTCAATTTTGCAAGAGAATTTGAGATACCAAGATTCGGGATTGCAGTCAAAGTGCTTGAGAGTCTGAAGCTAGCTTTAGTGGAGGTGGGCGAGCCTGGCGTGGCGGTGCCGCTGGAAACTCGACGTGGATGTGGAAGGTTTGAGTTGATGATATCGCTTGGAGAGTTGGTGTGAGAATGTGAGTCGGCTGACGAAGTTGAGTCGACCAGCTTAGCTTCCAGAGCGTCAATGCGTGAAGAGGTGAATGCAAGAGTAGAATCAATGCTGTCCAGCCTTTCGAGGATCACTGATATGTCTGCAGACGATATTTTTGAAGGTGCCGCCGAGTTTACTGAGTTTAAGGGGCCATCGATATTGTTTTTGGTCCTTCGGCTGACACCAACAACGGCGACTTCCAACTCTGGAGATAGCGCATTTTTGGTTTTACTGTTTGCCGACGGATCTAAATGTTCTATTTGTTTGTGCAGTTGCTCTGTTTGCTGTTGATTTTCCCGCAACGAAAGCACAGATAATCTTCGTTCGACGAGACCCAAACGTTCGAAAACAAGCTCGAGACGACGCAAAACTTCTTCGTCGTGCGCGTCCTCAGCAGCAACCGTCTCAGCCAGTGCATCGCCAACAGCTTTGAAGCGCGCGTCGAGCTGCAAAGAAACGAGCATGGCAATCTCGTCTTTGGTAACTGCACTGGAGCTGGCCAAAGCGTAGAAGTTGTTGTATTCGCTGTAGTTCGTGCGTGCGTACGACGAAGGGGCCAGCGGAGAATGCGTGGAGGCCGGGGCGGATGCTCGGTCGCGCGGAGCCGGGGGGCGCGAAGGGGAATGGGACGGTGAGTTTGGGTTTGAGCTTGGGTTGAGTCTGTCAACACGGCGCTGGCTGGGCAGACCAAGGTCCCTGCGTTGTTCTTTTTGATGTTCACTGAGTGGATTCAGGATTCGCTGCAGCCGATTCGCCATTGCGCTTTGTTCCTTGTTGTTTGCTGTCCAATTTGAGTTTTCCAGAAATTTTTCTGCAAATTCCATCGTTTTATCGTGTTGAATAAATTAGATATCCATACTTAATTGATTTTCATGATCCGTTTTGTATTCTACTTCCGAAATTGTACTTTGCTTTGTAGCTGCCATCGCAAAAACCCTCGCTTTCAACTTTTTTTTCTTTTGGCGGGTTGAAATTTTTGCTCTTGCACTATTTGAAAGTCTTTGCCATTGCGCATTTTGCACTAAATAAAACATTTGGAAATTTTTCTCGCTATTCAGATTTTTTTCCAAAACAAAATGCCATTAACTGTTATTTAACATATATTCAGTTTGTATAACATAATTTATTTCTAAATCCAACAGGCAAGAATGGCCAATAAAAATAAAATTAATTGAATTACAAATGCATTGTGTGGTGCTCCTGAACTTCAAGGTGAAGACTTTATTTGGTGCTATTGAGCAGTTGAACCCTTATGCAAGCATTCCATCACTAATGTGAACAAAGTTATTCCAGTTTTTCCTCCTGAAAGCATTGCCAATCTGTAGAAGAAGCAATACCAATTTGCAAAATAAATCAAAGACCTTTATGACAAAGCAAATATGGCTCAAAAATGTCACAAAGCATCACAAGAAACAACAAAGAACAATCAAACATTTATTTTCTGAGCATAAGGCATATGGTTGAGCACTGAAACTAAATAAAACTGTTATTCAGGGCTTTCAACAGGACTTGTGACCCTTTTCTGTTGAGTGTATTGTAGGTTTGGTTTCTGAGAAAATTGACATTGATCAATCAAACTCAGACAATGATATAAAAACATCAATTCTTTATTTATTAGCAAAAAATGTGAAACTGATGGCAAGTAGTGATTGGGGTGTTGTTTTTTTGTTTTGTTTTGAAAATCAGAAATGAATAAAAGCAAAAACAAACAGTTTATTTTCAACAATATCCCACAACTTTAATTGACTGTTTATATCCAATTTGTGGATCAAATTTGCCTGCAAACTCATACCCATACTTTTTGAAAATTGGCCTGAAGTCAAAATCCCTGAATTCAATCAAAGATCAAGCAGTGAATACAAGGTTTGTGGCAGTCACAGATTCTTCTTTATAATTGCCTTGCAGCTTTTTCTTGAACATTCCACAGAAAACCTCAATAGGATTGAAGGATAGGCAATAAGCAGGTAAGAAATTTGGAGTTAGCTGTGGTGATTGATGAATTTGAGCCCCATTCATGATCCATACCAAGTTTTTGCCAGGATACTGCTGAACCTTGTCAGATTATGCAAGTTGCATGTAAAAAAATGCAAAAATTTGATTTCTTCTCTGACACACAGTCGGAGCTGACAAATGAGAGCAGGGAAATTTGGAAAAGCCACTTGTATTCACCTGAAAACAGTAGTTTTGAGCCTTTGACTGCATATCCACAATGGCAAACCATCTTTTAGGTATTAAATGAAAGTTCATCAACCTGACAATATTGTCAGGTGACCACTTAACTTTATTTATCTCAAGGTTAAATTGCATCATGTCAGCATTTTTGATATGCATTGCATGCCTCACCAACAATTTCTAAGTGAAATTTGCTCAATGTGAAAGTGAACTGAGCTTTGTTTAAGACAGAGAGCAAGTACTGCATGAAGTATTTGATGATCCAGACTTTTTGAATAGTCTAAAACTTCTTGTCCAGGACTTCAGCTTTTTTTTGTTCCAGAGATTGAGTCTGTTCAAATTGGTTGCCAATGGTTTATAATAAATGCATCTGATCTGAGACTGTTGCATATGGTGGAAGTAGTAGTTGTACAGGGTGTATGCTATTATGTTTGCACTTGTGTGTTTTGATTGAACTTGTACTCATCTTTTTCCAAATCATTTCAACAAAAACAACAATGTTGAAAAATTTTAAATTCTTTTTTCTATCTTCAAATTTCTTACTCATAAATCTTAAATAATAAACTGAAAAAGGATTTATGTATTTTATCTTCAAAATTATTACAAGCAAACTCAAAAAAGCAAAAAACAAAACCGTAAATCCAAGCATCAGGATAGTTAGTTGTGCACAAAACTGAATAAAAAATAAACACACTGAACTAAAGACAAACCAACCAAATAAGTAACTTTCAAAACTCCAAAGTTCCACCCCACAAATCCTCAGAAACCTCCGTTCCAACAACTCCACTGATATCCATCCTCATACTTGCAGCCGCAACTCCAACATTTGTGAGATCAACATCATCCCAATCAATCTCTTGCTCTTCTTCAGATGCCAAAAACTTTCTACTGCTGGTGTATCCCGCAAGGCTCGTTTTCAGTCCACACTCTTGACCATATTGCGATTCCACAAAGTCCTTCACAGGCGACTCGCAACTGTCTACACCAGCCACAACAGCGCTGTATCGATGCAAAAGCGTAAAAGTGCCAGCAAGTGTGCTAAACGCGAGAACAGTTGCAGGGTTATTGTCGCAGGCACGCATAAGCCGCGGAGTCAGTCTCCATATGCGTTTATGATATCTTCGAGCTGTGTAGTACATGAGAGGAACCATGATATCCATTTGACTCGAGACTGGTTCGACGTTGGGCGATTTATGGTTAAATGCTTTGGCAGCATCCAGAGCGCCAGTGAGACTTGATGGTGGGATGTTAAGTTTATTGGCAATGTATGCAAAATGCGAGACGAGAAGGTTATTTGCAACACCTTTCATATACACAAACGCCAGAATAATTTTTTCGAAAATGGGAAGATTGGCGGTAAACTCTTTGGTGAAGGATTGCTGTGTTTCTGCGGATGCGGTATCGCAAAAAAGCGTTTGTTCAAGGAATGAGCAGTATATTCGTTTCGTTGAAGCGTTTTTGATTTGTGTGAGATATCTGGGAGCAAATCCTTGAAATTTTTGAAGCAGCCACGTGTCCAGCGATACGTGAGTTGTAGGCAATTTGCTTTGAATGGTTTGATTTAAACTTAGAAAGATTCTGAGATGGACGAGGATATCAACAGCTTCCTTAATACGTGAATAAATGGAATTTTTTTTTCTTCTAGGAGACACAGTTGATTTGAATGCACCATTGTATTTATGAACGCCAAAAGAAAATGCAGTTTTTTTAAAGGCAATTTCTGCATTTCGGGCATGAAGTTCGTCAATTTCGAGACCAAGGAGAGTGTTGAGGGAGTTCTTAAAACCTATCAAATAGTTTAAAAAAAATTTTTTAAAAAAATAAAACAAGTAAAAACAATGTAAGTTAAAAGAAAGAAGAAAAAAATTAGAAGTAAAAAAAAACGCACCAGCTATAGCCACAAGGTTTCCAATTTGCTGAAGCCCAATAGTACCATCAAAAGCAGAAGCAGTTTCGTTTTGCATTGGAAGAGAAACTCGGGCAGGCACTTTCGTAGCAGCCACGCACAGTCGAAGAGCGATTCGATCGTTTGGCGAAACTTCATTCGGTGCCAACCGCAGTGGTTCAGAAACGGCGATTGACCCTTTGAAAATATCACCTAGTCCACAAGCCAACGCCGAGCAATAAGCACACTGCGCAACGAGGCTTGTTATTATACTGGCAAGGCGAAGGAAATTGCTCGGCAGTTTGGAGTTGTCTGTCAAAACAATAGAAATCAACCAAGGGATTTTCTTGCGGTATGGCAAACCTTGTAGTGCAACCATACAAAGTACGTAGGTGTTCATGGCAACTGGATAAATGGAATAAGTGTGGAATGACGCCGGCGTAGCGCCAAGAACGCGCGCGATTATAATACTAACGGCACGATACTCCTTCTCGAACTCATTCCCGTGGATTGCGAACGGTTCCAGTAGTGCTGCGATTGCGCCCCAAAGTATTTATTATTCTAGGACAAATATAAGCATATTTTCTTTTTTCTTTGTTACCTTGTAGCGTTGGCCGATCTACGGTTGAAGCGGAACCGATGGATGACACAGTCAGTTTCGTTTCCATCTCCATTTCAATTTATGTCAATTTGCAAAAATTGAGTTCTGCCGTTTAACAATCAACACTGATTTTTAAATACTACAATCGCAAAGAAGAAACCAGACGGACACTCCAGTGTTCGGAAGTTTGATTATTGCATTTTCGCAACCTTCTTATCTATAACACCAAAAAGCATAAAATCAGGCTAATGCCAAATATTTCAAAAGAGTTTATTGTAAGAAGCAGAAATGACGGAGTTGTTTCACGAAAGGTGCTTGTGTATGTTCACAAACTTGCAATTAATTTTTCTCGGCAGATTTCCATGCTGAGTATTTCAAACACCATCACCTCAAACTACTCCGGCCCAACACCAGGCAATAGCGAAACACTGCAAGGTAAGCGATATTCGCTAAATAAACACCATTAAAAGTGGATTGCGGATTAATGACCAGCAAACAAACACATCAATACTTTTGCAACCGACAGGTTTGCTTGATTCCCATGCGGTCCACGGCGATGCGTTCGCTGTTCAGCATGAAACAAGCAGTTTCTTAGTTGCGCGAATGCTAGGTGAAGCTCCGGCTGCGTTCCACACTTATGCTATTTATCCGTCAACGATGATCATATACAAACTCTGCATGTTTATCATGACTGGTAATAAATTTTTACGTTAACCGTTCCTCATTCTGAATCACCGTCTAACGTTTACTCCCAGATAATAAAAAATTGTCACAAAAACTGACGCGATTGGCTGGAATTGTTACTAGCCTCGTTGCGCAGTGCGCTTATTGTTCAGCAGTTGCGTGCGGGCTTGGGGATGTTTTTAACGGCGCAGTAACTGTCACAACACCACTGAATCTTGCACCAAGCGATGTCTCTAATCCTCACAGAATCGCGCTTAGACTGTGCGTTGCGGCGACTAAAGTTCCTGCTCGTGTTTCGCCCGAAATGCGCAACGAAAATCGTGAAATTTTTGGCGGCGAAGCTGGCCTCCAACAACTTGGAAATATAGTAGCGACATCTGGTAAAATATTTATTTGGCTCAATGTTGAGCCATTATCTTGATCTTACTTAAATATTCAGGGTTTAAAAACTCGTTGAATTCCCTTCTCGGCACTGAAATCGATAGGACTCACACAGATAATGCTGAGATTGCATTTCAAAACACCTCATACTCTTTTGGTCCACATAAGTTTGCTTCCCGTTTCAGATCATCTTACAAAAAATTTGATAAGAACTCATCAATATTCGGTTTTATTGTTGATTTTTTTCAATCAATTCACCATCAACTGAAATTTCTCGCCGAGACCCAAGCCATCCTCAAACAAGTTCCGTCCACCCACGTCTTGCTCAACAGGTGGCTTTCTGAAAAATTTCGCGGATTTACACCTCGATATCTTTCCGATATAATCAACTTGGAAACCAAACGCAGTTTCTGCACTGTACTTACTCAATCCATCTTCACTGAAGAACCATTTACAGTATCTTCAAATGGGACTTTCGCTGCAAACTTGCCACTCTCCGACAAGATAATTCTCGCGTTCGTTTACTTTTCCGGCGCTTCAAACAACCTCCTCGTTGCCCATTTTGCCTTCATTGCGCACTCTCTCGATATTCCTGCTACAAGATTGAGCGACGCACTAGATCGCGCCCAAAAATTCAACCACAAGGACTCAACAAGCCCACAGTCAGCAATGGATGTCATGATTCCGCTTACTTATTACGCGGCCCGGCGGTACCACAAACGCATGTGGCGTGTTTCTCCGTGGCTCTATCCGCAATGTGGCCAGAATCCCGCGACGATCCTCGCGTACTGCAATCTTGTAAGCGTATTCACCTTTTTGCACCGCTACAGTGCCGTTGTAGATGACGGAAAGGGATTTGAGATGGTTGTTAAGGTCTTTGTTGTGTCAAGTTATGGAACTTCATGTGGACTTGCTGTAAATCAAGCAGGTTGCAACAGCAGCGGGTTTTTGGCGTCACTTGAAGAGAGAGACATTGATTGGGATGATGTGGATATAAGTACGGTGCAGAAAGGGGCTTCCAGCCTGAGACTGGGTGTTGGAGAGATTGTCGGTCCCTATAATCTGTGGGGTGGTAATGTGGATTACTAAGAGAGGCAAGTGATCCTTTCCGATAACAAGTTGTGAATGATGCAGTAAAAAACTTTTAAAAAAAAAGTTTGGTTGTGCCTCATTGATATTTGAAGTCAAATAAATTTTTACTAATGCTAGAGTGTTTGAAGAAAATCATTGATTTTTATTTATTATTATTTGAAAATAAAAATGCAACGAGAAACGCTTCGTCTTGACAGTTCAGATCAAATTGTTCACAAAATTTTTATCATGGCTTCACAACAACGCTCCATTCATGTGGAATCTCACCATACTGAATTCCCATAATAGTATCAGCAAATCTCTTTGTGAGATTCCCCGCCTGACTTGACGGGTCGGATGGGTCTAACGGAATGGCATAATCAGTACCTTTGTACCCAATATTTTTAATTGGCGAGACGATCGCTGCTGTACCAGCGCCAAACATTTCGAGTAGTCGTTTCTCTTTCAGAGCTTCTAAAACCTAATAAAGTCATGCAATGACTAAATGCACTTTGTAAAAATATATAAATATATTACCTCTGGCATAGTAACAGGTCTCTCAGCAACCTCAAACTCCCCCCATGATCTTGCCAGACTCAAGATAGAATCCCTAGTAACACCGGGCAAAATCGTCCCATCCAACGGTGGCGTAACAAGCTCCCGTTGCCCAGCCTTATTTATCCAAAACAAAAACAAGTTCATAGTTCCGACTTCAGTGAGATTGTCGTCAGGGCCAAAGAGCCATAGGTTTTGCGCGTATCCGTGTTGGGCCACTTCGAGTTGAGGGCGGATGCCGCTGGCATAGTTGCCACCGACTTTGCTGTCACCCGTACCACCAGGCCAGGCGCGCACGTAGTGCGAGGTGGCGCTAAGGCTGACGGCTGCGAATCCGGTTTTGTAGTATGGTCCGACTGGAGAGGCGATCACGAAGATTTTCGCGTTGGAAGAAGCTCCGACGCCTTTTTCGCACACAAAAAAATGATTATATACATATATATATATGGTAGTAGTTTAATAATTGCTGATAAAGAAAAAATTGAAAAAAAAAAAATCTTACCAAGAGATTCCTGCGTTGCAATTGCAGTTGGTCTAAGATACAAAGAATAGCCGCGTTCGCTTGGAATCCATCTCTCGTCGACAAGCAATAATTGCTCGATGGATTTTAGAAGCTCGTCTTTATTGAATTCTGGAAGCGCAAGTCGTTGACAGGAACGGAACAGTCGGTTCATGTTCATGTCGGGACGGAACAAACGAATTGAACCGGACTTGTCTTTGTATGCTTTCATACCCTATTTATTATTTATTATTATTTATTACATGAGGTGTGAATATTTGAGAAAATGATCCGGAAGTGAAATTTCGGGATGATCCCGGAACCAATTTTCAGCTTTCTTCCTTCTATCCCGCCTCATCAAACGAAAAACTTCGCTACAACTACAAGCTCGAAAAGAAAGTTCTCACTCTCCTCAGCAGTCCTCAAAAAAATAAAAATAAACAGGAGAACAAACCTCAAAACATTCTACACCATAATGAAATACAGTCGCACTAGGCGCAATGCTCAAGTTCCCATACGGCTTAATTTCTGGTGCCGCCCATCCGTTCTTACTGTCCCAGTTCACGTCGAGCATATGGTCGGCAAACGTTTTGCCAAATACCAAATCCTTGTTGGCCGGGATATGCTTACGGTGTGGCGAAAGCGAAACGGTCGTTGCAGCCGCGACAATGTCCTTTAATGTTGCTGTTTTTGATGCAGTCGAAAGGAGCCGGCGGTTTGTTATCAGCGGGCGAAAGAAATGCATTGCCGAATTTTTTGAAAGAAAAAACTTGTTATTAAGAATTGTGTGCAAATTATTCATTGTCGAAATACACATGAATCATTCGACTTGGCCAATTATTAAACCAAACCCTTAACTTTTTATCGCGATCATGAATCACGCTTTTTATTTTATTTTTTCAAATTGGTTATTTCCTCTTTTCGGGTTTCTTTTTTCACATGATGCTACAATCAGGATTCCCTTCGACTCCTGGAATTCCCGCTGGGAGTTTCGGTAACCCATCTGGGCCCATTTCAAATCCGGGCGCAAGATCAGCCATCATTCCTTCAGGGGGGTTTCCCAGTTCTTGCATTTTTTGCATTAAATCTGCAACGCGTTTTTGTTCCGAGTCACCACTAATTGCAGGGTCATCGTAGATTTGAATGATTTGAGACACAATGACGCTTTGTGATTCGAATCGTGCATAATCATCCCGCGATAGGGATGATTGGTTTTCGGCAAGATACTCCGGGTACTATTAAGAGGCAAAAAAAAAAAAAAAAAATTAGATAAAACATAAATTTAAAAATTTAAGAAATAGTGCTGAATTTATAATCGATTTAATATGTTGAATTCAGGATTGCCGTTCTTTACCTTCATCGCAAGGTCTTTCATTGGTTCATAGAGCAAATCCCTTGACATCAATTGTCCCATAACATCACCAAACATATCTTCGAACTCAGCAGAGCCCATCATTTCCTCTAAGTCCTTCATCATAGCCTCCATATCCTCAGGAACATCGGCTGGATTTTCCTTTAACTCAGTCTATAATAAATATTTTTTTTATTACAATTATTCTCCTATTCCCCCCACAATGAATCTCCTTACCTCGACTTTTTCTTTTGAATCTTTGAGTTGCGAGAGGGTATCGGATATGGCGGCATGGAAATCAAAAGCCGGATTGGCGGGGGCTGATTGTTGGGATTTGTTGGTGCTTGATTGATTTGCTTTCGACACACTTGCTGATGGTGATTTTTTTGCACCGATCGAGCCGAGCAGCGCGTCCATTGTTTCCTTCACTTTCACTGAATCAATGCTTCCGGAAGACGAGTCTGGCGATTGTGCATCAGCAGCCGCGAGTCCCGTAAGAAGTTTCTCCATTCCCAGTGCCAGTTGGCGTTCAAACTCTTCGTCTGCATTCGTATTCGCATTAATATTCAGATTCGTGTTAGCTTGTACAGTGTTCGCATTGTTCTGGCGAGCTTTGCTGTCTGATAAACTCAGTTGATTTGAACTAGTTGGTTTTGCGTTTGTTGTCGCAAGCTCGTCAAGAATATCTTGAATGGATGCCAGTAACCAGATTAATACGATTGTGATTGATCGGCTGTCTTGGATATTTGATTATCATTACCATCAAGATCGTCATCCATTGCAGTCACTTTTTTGTCTGGTTCCAAATCAACGCAAGAGTTCTGTTCTATGACTGAAATCGGACGAGCAAACTTTACAGTTCCACCCCATTGGGCGTACTCTGGTTGGCTTTAAGTAATACGAATTACTATGTCATATTCAACCATTACGATTAATTATGCAGGTGGCGCGTGTTTTCACTGCGCAGTGCCGATTCCGTCCACTTCCCTCGTTTCTTGTCCAGTCTGCCGTCACGCTTTCTATTGCTCTCTCAAATGCGCAAGTCTCGATGCTGAAATACATTCCGTTCATTGCACAGACATTAAAATGTAACATTCATGCACATCTTCGATACAATTCTAAGAAACAACAGTGCCTTCACAACTCTCATCGAACCAACTTGTCCGAAAATCCATTCCCCAACCCTTTTTCAAACAGAAAATGCAATAACGAAACTGCCCTACGAAATTCGCATGCCTCTGATTCTTGAATCATTCTGCCGCGTGTGTCGAAACCGGCGTTCGCAAAAAACTATACTCACCAATTGCCACACGCGGCGCCCAAATATATCGCAGTCGTCATGTTTGTATGGATGGGTTTGTAATTCTGTTGAATGTTTGCGCGAAATTGACGGTCTACACACACCTGCAATCTGCGAAACGTATAGCGATTTCGTGAAACTTCGCGCCTATTTACGCATGTGGGTGCTCAAACACAACGGGGATCATTTGGAATGGCCTTGCACATTTTTCACAACTTTATCGACTGTCGAAGATGCGTCAGAATGGGCGCGAAACAGTGCAAACGGATGGAGCTCGTGGTTTAAATACCGATTCACCAACCAAGAGCGCGACACAATTGCATCAGAAACAATCCTTGCGTCTACAGAACATTTAAGCAAACCACTGACAGTCTGTTGGGCATGGAGTCTCTGTTTTTCCACACGTCAAAGTCGCAGCATTTGCGTTATTCACGTTATAGGTGCTGAGGAATATGAAACATTTACAGGCTACGGCTGGATCGATATACTGCATGCTCTAAATGCAAAAACCGTGGAAATCTGGTTCATTGGCCCTAAATTAACTGTCCCCGATTCCTGTCGCACTGAAACACGTGGCGAAAAATCCATCACATTTATATTCAAAGCCGGACTATACCAAACTCTCGTCCACAATCCACCCGACTTTGTCATAGCATTTAATTGCGGCTTCCACGTCGATATTGTATCATGGAAGCCGGCCCTCGAAAAGATCAAAGCGTTGAAAGTTCCGCTTTGTTTCACGAGTTTCGATGCAAATGAAGCGCGGCAGGACGCGCGAGTGTTTGAATCTTTGGGTATCAATAAAACTTTATTGCGCACAAATGAGTTTGGTAAGCGGCGGCGACGGTTAAGAGTTGGTCAATGGGAGGCGGTTTTTTCGGCAGGTGTGAATCCGTTCCGGTCACTTGTTCCGTTGTTAGATGCCTGTGAGGTAGACTCATTTCAGTACCAAAATTGGCATGCTTCCATTTATTGTCCTCATACATCATAGAGTGAGAAAATAAAAGAAAAAAATTGGAACAAGAAAATTAAAAAGATTTAGAACCAATAAAAATTGTATCCGTCAAAGAAATTCACATATTTGAAGTAAATTTGAACCTTGAAAGTCATTTTCAGGATTAAGATTGAATTCGCTTCGAGGATTCAATATTAATGACTATTCCGAGGAAAATGCTATTATTTGATCTTTAGTTTATGACAAAAGGCTTGGACTTGGCAAAATCCGTTTATTTGCTCATGTCAAAGCTGATTGTAAACTCTCCTTTTATTTTACAGCCTGCAAAGTTTGACTTACATATTTTTTAAGAAGCATAAAACCACTGTGTTCGCGCAACCAATGTGCGAGCAAGTCGAGCAAGTTTTCATACAAATACAATTCCTGACGAAAATATAATAGTATTCCTTTCACGAAGTGGTAGAAACAAAACTAATGCCAAAGGTTTTTTTTCAAATGATTTTTTTTTAGCTAACAAGAAAAAAGTTGTCAGTCGACGTCATCAATACTGCAATTGAATTTCGCTGGGATAATTAAATTAAAGGCAGCAAATTTGCATCTGCCAAATCCATTGGACCATTGATTTGATTCATTTGCTCAAACAGCTCCAGCTGCCAACAATTACAGTACAAAAAAATTAAAGAAACTTGTTCATAAACAAATATTTACAGTCAAATGCAAAATTTTCATTCTTGTTTCATTTCGTTTATATTAACTTAAAAATTAAAAAATAATAATTCAGCAATTTTGCCGAGATTGCAAAGTCTACATAAAACACGGCTGATATCGTAAAATATTTTTTTTAATTTCTCTCGATGTCTAATTTTATTAATTATTTAATTATTTTATAATATATAT